>JBBYHO010401830.1:11822-26584 GCA_038382025.1 Adansonia gregorii
GAAAAGAGAATTTATTCTCTAAGTAATTGGATTAATCTTTGCCGTCAAAATGAGTTATAGAGTTAACGTAAAAGATATATTAAAAGCTTGTTTTTTTTTAATCTCAATTCTATATTAATTGGTAGTCTCACATAATTTTATTTTTTTACAGAAAAAATAGTGATTTAGTCGTAAAAAAATAATTACAAATGTTAAAATTTTAATTTTAATTTACTAAATATCACTTTTTAAAAATAATTAAACATTTTTTTTGGTCAATTACTTATCACTCAGCAATAAAAAACAATTTTTAAGGATTATTTGTTCGTATCAAAATAATTCAAGAAAAAGACTAAGCAATTTACCCTTTGGAGCTCAAAGTAGTTTTTGTCCGATAAGTGTGATTACAGGACAATTGGATCAAATAAATAATTAACTAATTGAATGGCACTTGGAACAAATCCTAACCCAATATCATTCTTTTAAACATGAAAATAGGCCTAAGTAAATGAGCATCATTTGAAGCCCCACGTGTGACGTGTAGAAGAGTAATATTCTGATTTTATACTAGAGATTTAAGCCGGTATTGAGATTGTAAATTGACTTTTGCGAGTAAAAAAAATTTTTATTTTATTTTTATTTTTATTTTTATTTTTATTTTTATTGTTTTTGTTATTGAAATCATGACTTTGAAACTCAAATAAAAAATTAAGAATTTTGTGCTTTTGATATTTAAAATTCGACTTTTGTCATAAAAAATTTTATTGTTTTGACGTCTGTATACTTTATTATTTTATACATTTTATTTTATTATTTCAATTCACGACGTCATTTTTTTTACAACAATGTTTAACACTTATAATTTATATAAACTACTTTTTCCCCACCATATTTTTAAAATAAACATTTTCAAACTAAACATTTTTTAACTCTTATCAAGTCCAGTGCATAGTATAAGCATGTGGAAGATAAATCCTGCATTCAGCAAGCACTGGAATCCTGTGGACTGCTTGCGAGCAGCTGCATACTACGTGCATCCCACCGTCAAAGAGGGTAGGAAGATGCATCAATCTCATGTTTAAAAGGAAACAAAAGGTCATGGGCTATATCAGCCTGGGTGCTAAACACCTCAATAAGTTAATTTGGGAGTTAGAAAGTAATGACCACACATGACAAATAGTATTAGAATTAACTTTTGTTTGCTCAGTTTTATGTTAGGTGCCGTAGGCAGGATGGAGCACTCTAGATTATACATCAAGTGGCCCAAAGAAAAAGGGTTGGCAAGGTGGGCCATTATGACAAAGGCATTATGAAACTGGATGAGAACAAATGTTACGTCAAATGTCCGAAGAAATTATAGGCAAGATGCATAATCACACATCAAAAAAAAAAAAAATCATAACCTACATAAATGTGAATGCTGCATATCCCAATGAATCGATTTTGCAAGAAGTTATGACAAACACATACAGAGCCTACTACATGCAAGCAATGCGCAAGCTGCCTGCAGCCAGCAGGCAGCCCACGTTGCTAGCAGACAACCTGTCGCAGTTGCTTGTTGCCAATAAACAGCCCACGAGGACTACTCTCTAATTTTTTTTAATCTGTTTTTTAATAAAGAAAATCAATTATTATCCACTTTTTTGCTTCATAAAATAAACATTTATAGTCAGGGGGGTTTCATCTCACAATGTGAGTTTGTTGCTTCATACGATTGCATCTCGTGAGGGCACTTGCAGCCTGGCGAGATTGCATCCTGCGCGGAAGCTTCTTGTCTCTTTGAGATAAATTGTGCACAACATTTAAAAAAAATAACATTAGAGATAAATTCAATTATAATTATTTGAATTAAAAAATAAAGAAAAACAAGATGAATTTTTAAAATATTTTTAAATCATATTTTTTATTTTTTTTTAATTTTTGAAATTCCATTTGATTTTTTTTAAAAAAAAAACCTTACATCCTTTTAAATATTTTCATTTTTATCCTTTTTTAATAAACTCGTCTTCTTTTCGATTTTTTTAAAATTTTTTATCCAACTGTTACTATTGATCTCATGATTTGACATTCATGTGACATTTGATGATTAGTCATTAGTCTTAAACGTCCTTTCCTATACTTCATTGAATGAAATTATAAGCATTTAAGTTAATAGTGAATTTTTATTTTATAGGTATCAATTGGACGTAAATGATATTGTTCAAGCGACAATGTGTATTTAACCCTAGAAGAACTTCAAAATACACTTTAAAAGATAATTAAAAGTTATAAGGTATAAAATAAGAAGAAAACTGTCTCTCATCTTAACATTACATTGTCAAACCATTAAACTCCATGTATACCTACGAATTTTATGTTGAATCTTCGTAATTTTTGAAATATTTGAATTTAATTTTTTTTAATTTATATAACATTTGAATTCGTTTATTATTTATATACCATATGATGAATATTATTATTTAAGTTTGCATTCGATTTAACTATTAATATTTGTCAAATATTTAATTCGCTATATATATTAATTCATTAAATTAATTTTTAAAATAAAAATATAAAATCGAATAAAAAATTATTAAATATATAAACAAATGTCATATTCAAATTTCGAAATCCATTATCTGAATAAGTCAAACATATATGAATAGTGAATTTGGATCCAAAACAAATCAAGATATCGGATATTCTTATATTTTTATCCAAATCCACTCAAAATAGTAAATCTACATCGAAATTCAAAATTTATCTGAATTTATACTGTTTGAATCCTCAAAAACCGAATTGAATTTTGTATGATATTTGATGTCAAAAATTTTCTTTTATTTTCCTTGCCGGATCTCTTGGTTAAATTTTGTCAATTCCCAAATAATTACACTTTCTTAATCCTTACCTATGATCTAAACGTGCGTTCTTTTTTGACCTTAATTTCAGTCAAACAGTTGGGAGTTACACGCATTTTACAGGTGATCCGTTCTTCATGCTAGATTCCCTGTTTGAAAGGAGAGCCTCAACTCTTACATATAACATCTCCTTAAAATCCAGAACTTGTCAATCTAATTCACGAAAAACATAGACCAAAACAACATTTCACCAACACATACAATACAACAGTAAAGGACATGGATGACACAGAGAAAGCTGAGCACGATCGCATTTTCAAGCGCTTCGATGCCAATGGGGATGGCAAGATCTCCGCAACGGAGCTCGGGGATGCATTGAAGACGCTCGGATCTGTCACGTCGGAAGAAGTTACGAGGATGATGTCCGAGATTGATACCGATGGCGATGGCTTCATTTCGTACGAGGAGTACAATGCTTTCGCCACTGCGAACCGTGGCCTAATGAAAGATGTAGCTAAAATATTTTAATTTTTCTATCTTTGCAAATGCTTCACTAATTTATGGGAGGTTCGATCCTCCCAAGGTTCCAACTGGGTTTTCATTTTTTTTCTTCATGATATAGAACTTGTTGGTAGTTAAACTGTAACCTCCTGTCTTTTAATTGCTTCAGGTGTTTGGTTTCTTGGTTGTCAATTATAAGATCAGAAAGGCCCATTTACAGGCCGCAATTGGGCGAAATCATAAATCATTTTTGTTTTCTGAAAATATAACACACCCAAACCCCATCACTTGTTGATGAAAATTGGCAGGTTGACTTCAATTTGGCAACTGTTCTGGTTGTGACAGCATAAGATGATTCCTTTCTGATTTAACAATCCAAACAATCAAACCACAGTTTATACGCATTAGCAATCTATGAGTAAAGAAACATTGCAATTGAACAAATTTACTCATAGTATACGACACTTACACATTATCTGACAAGATACCTTATAAAAGCTTAGAATTACTGCGACCAGGAGCTATAAACCGAACTTGCCCTTTTGCTGTACAAGTTGGCTAATGAAATCATGCAAGAATGCGTTATTTCAAAACAATACCATCAACAATAAAGACATTTCGACAGTCTTAATATCAAATCATGCCTAAGAAAGTTCATTGACAAATCCAACCAGAAAGATCATCCAATTTCTATACATTTCAAATGCCAAAACTTCATAAATGGCAGCACTTTCAAAAATACTATAGTTTTGATAGAATTGAAATCTTGAACAGTTTTTTAATAAGAGTTGTAATGGCTCAATTGAGTTCTCATTTTATAGAAATTTCAGAATAAATTCCCCCCCCCATCACTTATTACCTTTGGCCATCCCATCCTATATCTAATAGGTGTTCTCTTAGAGAAAGAGTGAGAGAGAGAATAGAGATTCAGATTTGAGTTCTTAGATTTGGGCAAGCGAAGTGCATGAGCATTTAGATATTATAGATTTTGAAGTTTGATTAATGCTTTTTATTTGGTTTTAGGGAGAAAAAAAAAAGAATTACACTAATAATTAAGTAATTCAAAGTTTGTAATAAGCACGGTACACTTTGATTTATTTTTACCTCGGAACATAGGCACTTGACTTTTAAGTAGGCATGAAAATGTTTACCCCTCATGGATTATTTTAATATACAGATTTCTTAATTATATGTTTTTCAAGAAAAAATTTATCTTCTTTCCCTTTTTAATAATTATTTATAATAATGTAACAAATATTAAATTTTTTTGGTTTATTAGTTAATTTTGAAACTTTTCAAAATTTTTCTCACAAACAAGGATGAAAGCGGATTAAATGTCTACATATTTTTGCATATTCAAATCCAAGTATGCTTAATGTAAACACCCCATTTGTCCAGGCCAACATTCAAAGCATCATAGGTCATTGTTCAAGGTACCATCAAAATCATTTAGGTAAGCATGAATTTGTTCCCCATCATTCTTGGCTTAGGTAAAAGGTTCGAAGAGTCAAAGGTATATAAATTTCAAATGTTTGCATTAATGTATCGACACATAGGTCTTATGTATAGACACAAGGCCTTCATGTCATCAAAATTCAAAATTTCACAGACTATATTAATACAAATAAAGTTTATATCGATACATTTTGCTTAATTTATCAATACATAAGTCAAATGTATTGGTACAAAGGCATGCCAATAGCTAAAATTTGATTTTTGGACAAAACATATTGATACATAAGTAATTATATCAATAAATTCTGGGAATATATCTACACAATCTTCATTGTATCGATACACTCTGGTTTTTTTGTCCAGATGTACCAATACAATATACAATGTATCGATACATGTAGACATTTTTGTCTAGTTTATCCCATTTTTAAGCCTTTGCACCATTAAACTCAAAATATGATTTAGGCAAGTTTTTGGCACCAAAAATCATCAAAATTCATAGTAGGCTAGAACATTGGACTTATGATTGGGTTTTAATAAATTTTGAGCCTGAAATCACACAAAAATGGGACATTTTGATGAAAACATTTGGTTTATTACAAGTCATACTTGGCTTTTTTCTAGTTGCAAAATATTATAGATTGTTATAACTTATCTATTCCACCACCTTGTAATTGGTAGCCAAGGAAATTTCAGCCAGCTTAGCATAGTACCTACGGCTACTATAAGGTACATGAAGAAAAGCCAAAAATGCCCTTGCTTTGGCTTCGTAATGCATTAGCTGAACCTTGGACTATAAAGGAGCCAATTTTGGCTTAGCAAAGGGATCATCATACATTCTCTCCCTGTACAACACTATTATATTGAGAAATACTTCCTCTATCCATATAGCTTCCTCTTTAGCGCTCTGAAAACCTTTCTAAAACATTCATTTCCTATTTCTTTTAATCACAAAAGTCCCCTCTATCCTCACTAATTTTTACCGTGACCCATGCAATATCTATGCCAATATTCACCTTGAAAACTAAAAATATTGAACAAAAAATACATTTAGGTATTTCCTACTGCAAGGTGTCAAGTTGTCAAATTTATTATTTAAAATTGAATTTTTCGTAGGATCATGAGTGATATGCTTGTAAAATTTTTCCTAATAAAATTTCTTCAGACTTTAGGTCTTCATCTTTTTCATTTTTGATAATTAATATGTTGAATTCAATTCGTTTTTAGAAAAATATGAAGTTTTTTATTCTATAAATTTTTTTAAGTTTAGAATTTTTAAAATTCACTAAATACTTTCATTAATTCATATTAATTCAACTTTTGAAACTTTAATTTATTTTACTGGTTTTTTTATTTTTTAAAATATTAATTTTCTTCCGTAAGGATTTTTCTTGTAAAATCTTACAAGTTTGGGATGTTCAATCAAAATTTTTTTTTCATTATTGTGATTTTATTTCTTGCATTTCCAAAACTTTATTTATGTTTATTAATTTTAATTTTAATTTTAATTTTTAATTTTGGAATTCTATAAGCTAGTTTCATGAAAACTAGTTTAGTTGGATTTCAATTCTTCCTTAGCCAACTTAGTTTGGCTCAGCTATGTCATTAGTTAATTTTATCTTGATCATTATTAAAATGATGAGTCATCCATAATGACTTACACAAGATGATAAAGAAAATAATTCATTCTTATCATAATAAAATATCAACCAAAAAAATTATCAAAAGCAACAAGACTTTTAAAAAGGGGTAATGGCTCCCATGCCAAAAATAGCAGGCCCCTTGGCCAATTCTTCCCCATATAAATAAAAGGGAGGGAGATTTCTAATGGCTTTCTTGCCAAAAATTGGCCATTTTACTAACTATTTTCAAGCTCTTTTTTTTTTTCTAAATTTCAAGCTTTCAGGGTAGTTTCTTTTAAACTTTTCCTCATGACTCCATTTTCCATTATTTTCCATCATTTTCCTTCCTTTTATAAGTTTGATGATCACTTATGTTCATGGATCTTAATCCATCTTGAAAGGAAAAGTGTAAAGGCCATGAACTAATTCCTTGATTTAGTTGTTAAGTTTGATTTTTCTTAACAAAAATTTGATTTTCATCAAGATAACATATTTTTGTTGATATGTTGTGTATTTTATCATGTGAATATGTTAATGATTATGTTATTTTCCTTGGTATTTTCTTGTGAATATTTGATAAAATATGTTTATATGTCCATATCTTATAATTTTATATGTGTTGATGATGATGTGAGCTAGGTAAAAATTAGGATATATGTTGATTATTCAAGTATCTATATTAAAATTTTTTTTCTTGTTTATTGATGATTGGCCAAATTTGATGATAATTTCTATAGGAATTTCATGTTTGATTTCTTGATATTTTGGATTATTTTGTCATGTTTAAAAGTTGCATGGATTTAAAAATAATCTTTCCAAAATTTTAAAGGTCTTGGAAGATGTTCCTATGTTTGGCCAAATTTAATATGGGCTTATTTGTGAATTTGTGATTTTTTTGGTTATTTTATAAATATGAAAAGTTTAGAGATTAAGTTGCAAAATCGGAAAAATTTTTTGATATTTTTCATGCTTGGCTGAATGTTTCATAGACTTTTAAGGGTGTTTTTCATGTATTTTTAGCATGATTAAATGCATATCATACATTTTTAAATTTTGTGGTGCCATTTTAGAATTTTAAAAAGTTTAGGGATTTATTTGCAAATGTTGAAATAAATTGTTTCAAGGCCAAAGAAAGTTGGTTAAACCTGCTTTATGAATCTCAATATGATTTTCATGTTAATTTGGATATATTTGATGCTTGAATTTGTGTTTGATATCATATAGGGACCATTATGTAGAGTTAGGAAAGTTTAGAGACCATTTAGTAAAGCTTTGTATTTTAGAGTTAAAGTAGTCATTTCTCATATAAAATCACCCATTTAGAGGTTGTTGGACATTTTAGGAATATTCCTACCATTCTTTTAGTCATTCGGTGAGGTGTAGAAAATATTAAGACCTTTCATCTTCTTTTGGTTCTCCAGTTGGATATGAAATGCAATTTAAAAAAATTTAAGGACATATGTGCAATTTTTGCATTTTAGGCTATTATTATATCCAAGTTACCTATTTAGAGATAATTGTTATTTTAGTTCATTTTCGAGTCCTATAGGTTATTGAGATACTTCCATCTTGAAGGTACATTATAGAGGTATTTTAGTAATTTATCTTAGAACCAACTTCTAGGTTATTACTATGATACTTTCATGTCAAAGGTACACACTGGGATATTTTCATCTTTTTTTTTTAAATTTTTTGTAGTTCTTTAAGTTATAAGGATACTTTCACATCAGAGGTACACCTTAGGGGTATTATAGCAGTTTATTTTAGAACCAAAGTTATATGTGATTACTAGGATACTTTCATATCGAAGATACACATTAAGGATAAGTTTGCCTTTTTATGATGTTATTGAGCCCTTTAAAGTTACCGAGATACTTTCATGTCAAATGTATACCTTAGAAGGATTTTAGTAATTTATAAAACTGAGTTTTCGGGTCACTAAGACGCTTTCATGACAAAAGTGTACTTTAGAGGACATGTTGGCTATTTCAACCAAATTTGGATCTTTAGAGTCGAGTTAAATACTTCTCATCTAAACTAAAACTTAGGGTAATTTTTATACAAAATTAAAAATGTTAAAATTAAGGTAATATCTCTAAATTAAAATAATATGTAAAATTTCTCGCCGAATATGAGAGGGTTTCTACTGATTATTTTAATAACGAGATGTCTCTTTTAAAATGAAAATCAAGATTTTTGAATTTTCTAAATAAAATCGTTCAAATTCCTCTGGTCTTCTAGTAGGCTACAGAAGATATTCTAATTTTAAAAATATTGAAAACCCGATTTTCTCATATGAAATAATAAATTTATTTCATGAAGTATGTGAGTTATAATTAAATATCAAATTATGAAACCAAATAATAATCAACTTTTAAATTAATACGTAATTAGTAGGGTACCAATTACCGAGCGTGATAAAATGTATCGATCTTTACTCGTGATTGTAACTAACTCCTGATCCCATTCATACTTTGGTATTATCATAGACCTCGTAGTTTGTTTTCAAGGGTTTCATAACCTTCAAAATATGAATTTCGATAAGTGGCTAGTCTTACCTAGCCAAAATATATTAGTGGCGGCTCTAAGAAAAATGGTTTTTCGTAACCGACTATTTAAAGTTAAGTTAAGTGAGCGATTCATCATGACGACTTACTTCCTTAAAATAAATAAAAAAATATAATAATGATACATGGCCCTAAAAATAAAACAATAATGACATATAGATACGTAGAAGGGTACACCTACCTTTTAAGTTGAGCTGGTTAAGATTCGTATTTGGGCTATGTTTTTACAAATACTACCTGGCCTATATCAGTACCTCGAAGCCCTAGAAGGTATAATTAAATTTTGATTCAAAATGTATCAGCACCTTGTGTTGACACTTGTTGGTATCGATATACATGCCTAATTTTTAAAAATTTTTATCTCTAAATGGCAAGTGTTCGATACTTGCATAAAAGAGTTGATTCCCACTTTGAATGACCATTTGATCTTTGATTCTGGGCACTCTTAAATGTTAGAGAGAGGATTTGGATGAAATTAGTTGTCTAATTGATACGTTAGAAAACCAAGTTTACGAGGTGAAACATCTATACAGTATTAATACTTTAAAATAAAATTGAGCATTTTAGATCTGATAGCCAAGCTTTCAATAGCATTTTTTTCTTCTTAATCATTCCAAATAACTTTGGATCACATTTTAATAATACAAAACATCTTTAAGTAAACTTTTACATTGAAAATCTTAATATGAAATTTCCAAATTAAACTTCTTAGCTATAGACATTTTTTTAAACTTTTATTCATATAATTTTTAAACAATAAAATTTCTAATCAAATTCTTCATATAGGATTTTTCAAACCAAATTTTTCACATAAAAGATTTTGTATTAAACCTCATTTTATTTTTACACTTTTCATGGAGTTCTCAAAACTAAACTTTCACTTATAATCTTCAATTGATTTTTTTTTATATGGAGAACTTTTAATTTTCATGAACCAAATTTTTAATTAAATCTTTTTAATCAATAGAATTTTTTATATAGAATTTTAATATATGATTTCAATTTTTTTTTACATATGGCATTTTTTTTTAAATTTTCATCCAACATAAAATCAAAATTTGACTTTTCAATTATTCTTCCAACCAATAGAAACTTAGGTTGAAGCTTGAAATAAATTTACAATAATTAGTTTAATATTTGAATTTTCAAACTCATTTGACACCACTGTATTTTAATTTAACACTCTCCTAGGCATGGTGTATATACAAAAATTAATGACTTATTATATTTGCATAGAGGTAAGAGTTGATGGATTTTATTACATGGATGAGATTGCACTTAATTAGGAAGTGAAATGAAAGAAAAAAAGAGAAAAGAAAAAAGGAAAAAAGGAAAATCATGTGTTCTTGTAGTTATTATTATTATTATTATGGTTTTTTTTCTACTTAAGGACCTCTATTAAAGAAAAGCTTGAGAAAAAACGAAAAAAAAAAAGGAATTTTCTTTTATTTTGATTTAAGGTAGTTATTACCTTTTTTTTGTTTTCTTTTTTTTTCATCATCTCCATCTTTTTTTTTTTATCTTCCAAGGTTCCATTTTATTTCATTTTTCAAGTTATTTTTACTATTTTTCTTTACTTTCAAAGTTGATGATTTCAACTTAAGCTTAGAAAGTGTTTGAGTCAAGGTTGTAGAAACTATGTTTAAGGCCAAATTTTGAGCTACCGTTTAAAATCATGTGCATCATTATTTTCCTTTTATTTCATTATTACAAAACTTGATGATCCTAAGTTAAGGTTACAAGATGTTAAAGCCAAGTTCGTGAAAACCATTATTTCTAATGCCAAACTTTGAGCAAAATGTTGCCTTTAATGTTATTTCTATTTACTTTACTTTTATTGTTGTCATTTCCATAGTGTTAATATTTCAAGAGTTTTTTTTTCTACTTATTTTATCTTTCCATTGTTACTTCATTTCATTTCATTTCATTTTATGTTCATGTTATTCTATTTTATATCATATATTTTATGTTCCTTTCACAGTTATTTTTTTATCATATTATTTCATTATTTCATGTTCATATTGTTTTTATGTAAAATTTTTCATACTAAAACATTTTTCAAAATTGGATTTTTTTTTTAGTTTAAAATTACCCATATTATTTTCCATTGCCTTGTTTTTTAAAAAATGTACTTTCAATTTTTTTCTACTTGGCCGTGCCTGTGGGAGGCCATTTTGGTAATTTTTAAAGTCAAATAAGCATTATTGTGTTGCTTTCCTAGCTAAGCCGAATCTAGTAGGGGTGTTTTGCTGTTTTTCCAAGTTAAACATTCATTTCTAGGGCATTTTGGTATTTGGCCAAACCTAAAGCCAAAAGCAAGTCACCTAGGTTAAAACTAAGTCAATTAGCTTATTTTGATTCCATTAAATTAAAATAGAGTCTTTTAGGATTAGTTTTGCATTTTTATGCAAAACCAATCTTTTAAGGTCATTTTAATATTTTTACACAAAAAATTTGGGTCATTAGGGTTGTTTTATAATAGAAGAACCTCTAAGGTTATTTTGATACCTTTATATCATTTCATAACCTTTAGGGTCATGTTTAGCACTTCATGTTAGAACAGATCCTTAAGTGTATTTTAGTACTTTATATCATTTTTAGGGTCGTTTCAGCATTATCATACCTAAACCAAAACTTCTAGGGTAACTTTAATTTTTTTACACTAAAACCAAGTTATTAGGGTCATGTTAACTCTTTCATGTCAAAATCTAACCTTTTAGTCCATTTTGATAGTTTTATATGATTTCGAACCTTTAGGGTCATTTTAGTGCTTTTATATCAAAACACATGTATTGTAATTTTGTCCTTAGAGTTGTGTTAGCACTTTCATGCCAAAATTAAAACTTTAGGGCCATTTTAGTCTCTATCCACCAAAATTGAGTCTTTAGGGTTAGTTTTGCACTTTCACGTTGAAATGGACCCTAATGGTTATTTTGGTAATTTGTTTAAGTTAAAATCAAGTCTTTATTTGCATTTGCATTTACATTTACAATATAACATGCCTTTTCATTCAAAAATGAGGCAATATCCTTGAGCTAAAAATAGTCCATAGATTTCTTCCAGATATGGAAGAGGTTTTATCGGTTATTTTTAACAACAGAATATCCTCCTTGAAATAGTTATTGAAATTTTCAAAGACTTTCGAAAAAATAAAACTGTCATGTTTCATCAAGTTGTCCAGCAAGGTACAAAAATATTTTTATCTTTCAAAAAATAATAAAATCCAATTCACTCTTAAAGGAATAATAATATCAGTTATAAATAATTTTATAACACGAAAATTATTTTTGAATACCTGAAATTAAAACAAGCTTTAATCAAGATTTAGCATAAAATATTAAAAGTTATTGAGTTACACTGGCATTGTGAAGGTGCTTCATGGTTTTTGTAACCTTAAAATATGAATCTAAATAGATGACCAATCACAACAAGTCGAAAAAGATTGATGATGACTCTGAACTTCTTGCTATTTCATAATAGCCACATTAGAAAGTCAGGCAAGCAACTCACTCCAACGACTTAATCCCAATTATGAACCAAGTAATATTTCTCCACTTTGACATGTTGGATTTGTATTTGACACATCACAACGCAAAGTACATCACTAAACTATGGAGGAACATAGCTATTAATAGCCACAATATGGATTCTAATCCATCATATTCATAAAGAAGTTATAATTCATTCAAGTTTCATTTATAATCTAACTTAAAAAATCACAACTATGAAATTTGGACATAAAATTGTTTAATATAATCTTTTATGGTTCAAAGGCACCAACATTATTTAACCTATATTCATCAATCCTTGACTAAATAAAGAGATGTTTCAAGCTTTCAAAATCAATATCCGTAAAAAATCAGTCTTGGGGTAAGCCGATGGGTTTTTTAATTTAAAAAAATTTAATTCTCCAAGAAATTTAAAATCTTGATTAAGTCAAAGGATTTTTAATCAAATTATGAAAAATAAGACAAACTTTGATCAAGTAAAAGAATTTTTGAAATGTTGAAAACCTTAACACCTATGGTTGTTTTGCTTAAGA
Organism: Adansonia gregorii; assembly: GCA_038382025.1. NCBI lineage: Eukaryota > Viridiplantae > Streptophyta > Magnoliopsida > Malvales > Malvaceae > Adansonia > Adansonia gregorii. Next base: position 24,826 of record JBBYHO010401830.1, read on the forward strand.
CCTTCGAGTAAGAATTTTAGTTTTCAAAAACCAATTTTTTTAAAAATGAGTCGAGCCTTGATTAAGTCAAGGAAACTTTTAACTTTTAAAGTTGAACTACTTTAAGAGTGAGCTAAGCCTTGATTAAGTCAAGGAAAATTGTTTAACATGAAAAGTCAAACACTTTAAAAGTGAGTCGTGCATTGATTAAATTAAGGAAACTTTTAACTTTCAAAGTCAGACAGCATTAAGAGTGAGTCAAGCACTAATTAAATCAAGGAAATACTTAACTTCCAAAGTCTAACCATTTTAAAAGTGAGTTAAGTCTTAAGTCAAGGAAATTTTTAACTTTCAAAGTGAAATCGCTTTAAGAGTAACTCTAGCTCTTAATGATTTAGAGAAATTTTAACTTTCAAAGTTGAACCACTTTAAAAATGACTTGAGATTTGATCAAATCAAGGAATTTTTAGTTTCCCAAATTAAAACCTTACGAGGTGAGTCAAGATAAATTACAAAAATCAATCAATCAAAAAAATCTTATGAGAATTTCAAATCTAAAATAAGATAATCTCCTCTTAAACAAAATTGTTGTCTTTTCTCTTTGTATCCTTTAAGCTTATTTTGAATTACTTGTCATTTGGATTGATTTCATTAATTGAACTTTTTTTTCATTTATTTAAGCATTTGCATCAACTAAGTCTTTGCAATTTGGGCTTCTTTAAATTAGGCTTTGATTGGGCTTGATGGCCTAAGCAAAAATAACAAAAAATGGAAAGAAAAATAAGAAAAAAAAAAGTGCCAGCTATCATGCTCACTTTTCTCCTACAAGTAGTTCCTGCTGCACTAGGTAAGAAGGGGATCTAAGTCCTTATCTACTAGCACTTCAGTTTTTTAAAGGCTTTTCTTGCTTCAATCTTAACGATCTAACAAAAGAGTTCCTAATCTTCTATTGAGCAAGATTGAATGTTTAAAATAACCCAAGTTTCTCAAACAAAAGGTAAGGGGATCTAATTTTTTTCCTTTAAGCATCTACTTTGCTTTATCAGCCAAGACTACCAAGCAACAATTCATATGCAAAAAAAAAAAAAAAACATTTTTCATCAAGTCTTTCTATACCCAAAACTATATTGTCCTAATCACCCACCTTTCAACCCTAAACATTACCCCTAAAACTCCATATAAAACACACATACAATCACTGTCGATTGATGAACATATGAAAAATCACAAAAATAAACATAATATGTAGCAATCAAAGTTAAGACGATAGGAAATCACACAAAATTGCAGACAAAAAATTTTTTTCTTTTTAATGTGCTTTTAATTAAAAGAGTTCCAAGGTTTTTTGGAAACTTTCAATAATAAATAGGAAGCTTAGGGAGAAGGGGAAAACATGTTGAAATTTGAAGATGCAACAGTGGCTGAAGGTCGGGTTTGAGGAAGAAGTTTTAGGTTTTAAATATATATCTTCAGATTTAGAAAAAAAAAATTGAAAAGCATGACTGCCAATCATTGGAATCTAGGTTTAAGAGTGGCTTACTGTCATTAATTTCATGTGAGAGGAAGAATGAGAGAATGAAAAGAAGACAAAAGAGAAAAAGAATAAGAAAAAAAAAGAATAAGACCAAAAAAAAGGTAAACGGTAAGGGTTTACCTAGGTAGGTTAGGAATAAACTGCACTTGACATAGGCCACATTTAACCTATATGTAAAAAAATAGAAAAAAGAAAAGAAAAGAAAAATGAGAAGAAAAAGAGTAATATGAAAAAGATAAGAGAAAA
>JBBYHO010402051.1:0-25028 GCA_038382025.1 Adansonia gregorii
ACATATTCAAGGTTACGTAGATAATTATGAAATTTTTTGTGATATTCATAAAGTATTCATTTAATGCATGCACTTAATATAAAACAAATTATTTATCCAAAATATATAATGTTTGTTACATCAAATGCTTTAGGGCATATATCCCAACAAAGGTAACAAACAAACACCCCTTTTTCTTATCTTCCTCTTCCTCTTCCTCTTCCTTTTCACTTTCATTATTATATATTTATTGTATGATTTATGCAATTCTCTTTCTTTTGTTTTTATTAATCGCAGTGGGTTCTGTCTCAGAAACACTTCAATTTTCCATTTCCTATAACGTTGGCAATGATTCACATGGCTTTCTCTGGACTTGTTGTGTTTTTTTCTTATCCGTGCTTTCGATGTATCATCCATCTTTTCTTCCTTTTCATCTAATCTAATACAACAGACTTCCATCTCACCATCATATATATATATATATATAATGCTTAGTTTGGTAATACATTCCATCTCAACATGCAGGTTGTAGCTCCAGTTAAGACGACATTTGAAATGTGCGTGCTTTTCTTTATCCGAAATTTCCATGATTATTCTCAATTATTGCATTGCTATGTGATCCATCTTCTCTTTCGTAAACAAATTTTCTCGGTAATGCAGATATGCCTCATGTGTAGTACCTGTAAGTGCCTTCTTTGCATGAAGTCGTTGGTAAGCACTTAACTGTGGTATGACCGAACTTCCTTTTTGGCGTTTCTTGTAGTGTTTTCCTCATTAACGTGGTGTGATTTGTGCTGTGTGCTGACTCATTTCTGTTGGCAGCAAGTACAAGCCTGCTGCTTGAAAAACCTGCTCAGCATTAGTGATTAACTAGTTGCTAATATTGTTCATGAAGTAGTTTGTATCATAGTCAATCCCCTTTCCTCTATGATGTTTCATACCTCTTATTATTGTAATTATAACATTGTTCCACAAAGGATCTGTCTGCTTGGCTCCTATTGGTTTTTAAGGAGTTACAGCACCCCAATAGTTAGGTTGAGTTCAGTTTGTTAAAATTCAGAATCAATTTCGAATCCAATAAACCTTGATGAGTAGTTTTACGCTCAAATCAAGTTGAGATACAATAGTAGTACCTACTAGATGAGGTATTATTCCACCTTTTGTTCTATCTTCAACTTGAATTAAGGCTAAGAGGTCGTGCAGATTGGTCAAGGGTCCATCTTATAACGTTCCTTCTTGGCATCATGAAGTTTCTTCACTATGTGGGATCTTAATTGGTTGAATTACTGCCTTTTGTCTTGCTCCCCGTTTTCATCTCTTAATGTCTGACCCTGAAATTAGCTCTGACGGGTACATATTTGCTTTTCTTGTATTTACTTTTATGAAAATTTTGAATTGCACTTATGCTATTGTTTTTCCTTAAAGCTTTCTGCCAGAGACTGCAAATTGCTTATGATGTAAAGCTTGTTGTGTACTGGCTGTACAGAATTTTGACAGCTTTATTTTATGTTTCTCCCCCTTTGTGGATAGTATTTTGCATCATCTTTGGTTTTTTTTTTTTTTTTTTCGTTTTTCCTGTTGTCAATACAGGTTTGGCAACACTGCCTATTTGCATATATATGTGGCTCTTATCCAGATGCTCAAGGCTCTAAGTACGTTGAAACAAAGTGCATTATTTTCTCACATTGCTCAAAATCACTCTCTAATTCTAATGATTGGATATTTTTGTTTTGGTGATGCAGTGCCAAAGGCAAAATTTTTCATGAGTGTTATTGGCACTGACAAGTCAGGGTGCGATGTGTTCTTTAACGTGGTGTTGGTCAGCTTTCGAGTTGTCATTTCCTCGTATGGAGAAATTCATTTCAATATAGTTGGCAAGTTTATCAGGTCACCGCCATCTTTGCAGAAGCTCTGAGGCTGGTCTTAACTCAAGTCCTCCTGCAAAAGAAGGGCTTGACTCTAAATCCCATTACAAGCTTATACTACATCGCACCCTGCAGGTACTCTAATTATAAGTCCACACCTCCCCTTCCCCCCCCCCTTTTCTTTGTAATCATTGTTAGCGTCTGCAACTTGTACTTCTTCCAGAAGACCGGTTTTTCTCACCGGACTGACATCCCTTTTGTAGAACTTTCTATGTTGGATATATGTGCCGTATATTGCTCACATGACATTTTGTTGTACTGCTAGACAACATTAGATCAATGTGTGATTTATACATATTCTTTTTTATTTTTTGCAGTTTGGCCTTGGTTTTTACAGGAGAAGTCTGGATAGTGGTTTCACAGAAACTGTTCAATTTCTGGGTCTTCTTCTCCAATGCTCTTTGTGCCTGGGCTCTGAACTTGTTTATAAACTTAGTAATTGGAGGAACTGGAGCTGTCACCATCAGGGTTGCTGGTGTTCTAAAAGACCGGATACTAGTTGCCCTTTCCACTGTTGTTTTTCCAGAGTCTAGAATAACTGGGCTCAATATAATTGGTTATGCTATCGGTACTTCTCTACTCATTATTATGCCATTGCATATTTTCCTTTCTGTATTTGAGAAACTATTTGATGCAAACTCCTGTTCTCTGTCCAGCTTTTTGTTGTGTTGTCATCTATAATGAGTTGAATGATGAAGAAGCGCCTCTGATTTCACCAACACTAGGCGTTCACAACTCAGCAACCATACTCCATGAATTATGATATGAGGGCTCTAGTGCTGAGTGATGATAGATAGCAAAATAGATATAGATATAGAGAGCATCAGCATAATATTCGTTTGGAAAAAGGAGGAGCCAAGCCAACACACATGGGCCCGGCCGGAGATAATTCTGTTGGAAGGTTTTGGAAGGAGATTGATATTTCAACTCTTTTGGAAGGGATTGATTGATATTTCAATTCTTTGGGGGGGGGGGGGATTGATTGATATTTCACACTTAAAAGCGAAGAGCGATGTTATTGTAATTGCTTTGATTTGATTTTGTATTAATACATTATATTGCATGCAAGATTGTCGCTCGGATACTGCATGCTTAAATTGTAGCTCGCTCTGGACCCCCTGATTTCATGGTATGGGATGGGACGAGCTCACCGTAATATTACAGCTGACTGACGCCTATTTGGATAGCATTGCCTTGCACTCTGTGACCTCCACTTGCTCACACTGAACACTCGAAACCACTTTTTTGGATTCCCAAATATTGCAGTATGATTATTATTATTATTATTATTATTAAGGTTTTCGTCATCATCATCATTAATATTATTTTCATTAAGTTTAGAGTTAGTACGTACCCGAGGCCTTTCCCCTCTTGTTTATATTTGCTTATTATTTCCTTAAAAATTTTAAAGTATGCCATGTCATGCCACGCCTCTATGATTTAAGCCAGCTCCCATGGGCAAGCAAGAAGAAACAAAGAGGGCGACTGAATGGAAATATAGCCCAACCGTCCAATTAAGAAGAGCTAGGGTAGCATATGTATTTGACGGTACTTAATCCCAATCCCACGTGGTCCTAACCATAAATGATAGATACCAAGCATTATCAACCCTCGTAGTGCTAAAGCTAACGTCTCATGTATTTCATTCGGAACTTGGGTTCAAAGAATGAAACTCAAAAGAATAATTGACAGGAACCCATATAAGTGGTTTAAATCGAGGCAAAGCAAAGCAAAGAATCTGTGAAATGATGGAAACTCGTGTGCATCTCTCAAAAATAGAATACATCTCCATGGCTCAAAGGATATTTACATATATGTAATTCAGTTGAGAGTTGAGCTTGTTATTTCGCATACTAGAATAACCAAAATTTTAATGGAAAGAGGCAGCGCATGCATCTCAAAAACTACTCTGACATGATATACAACACCTCCAACCGAAAATCCACGTCGAATCAATGACTAAAAATTGAAAAGCGCAAAACTGATACATCCCAAAAGCTACTTCCAAAATATTCAAAAAGAACATGAAAATCTCAGGCAAAGAATAGAATCGATGATGATAAAAATTGAAATGAGAAAAACTGATACATCCTTTAAACACCACCTTCATAGAACTCCCACTCCTACTCCCATCCACTCAAGCATAAGCAGAAAGCACTCCCTTGTTTGAAATGAAACGTTGACCCTTTATTGTGGCTTGCTCAGCTATAACAATCTCCTTGAAGGTGCAGGAGGTGCCAATCCTGGGATGTCTCTGATTATCTTTGTTGTTCGGAATGACAATCTGAAATTTTCCACATTGCAATTAGCAATTTGAAATTTTGCACAGTACTACGACAACCATTGTTAGGAATGCGTGTGAATCTATCTTTTAATCTACATAAACAAACACAATTGCTGAAAGCGTCAGGTTTTGCTGCACTATTCAGTCATAACTCACGACAATTTTATCATATTGACCACTTCCATCTTGCCATACCACTAAAGCGATGGCAGAGCAGTTGAATGTCTTTAAAGGAAACAACATTGCAGGTCAAATCAACACACTTTCTTTTCAAAATCTTCGTGTTCAAAATATACATCAAAACATATCTCAGAACTTCTATCACAATAAGTCAGTAATTTTAACAGGATAGACAGTTTGGAATCAAAAAGTAAAAAAGAATACCTTCATAACTATGATTGCTATAACACCACATATGAGAAGAAATAGAAATACCATGATGCATTTGTTAGTGGCAATCTGGGGAAGAAGAAAGACACTCAGAAATATTGTCAAACGGAAAAAAAGTTGCATATAGAGTGCTAAAATCAACCAACCTGCCTACCAATCTCCTTTACCATCTGGGATGCCTTCTTAATTGAAAATTGAATTGTATCCAGCTCGTTTACAATACGGCCCATTTGTTCAGTCTATATAACTTTGTATCAGTATGTGCAATGCTACGGCCTGAAAAAAACAAACAATAAAACTAAGACCAGTTGATCTGACTTACTTGGCTTTTTAAAGTAACAGCACTTTGAGTTCCTACATTCAATTGTTTGTTCGACAAACTGTGAATCTCAAAGTTAAAAAACGAAACAAAAGAAGAGCACAAGATTAAGTTGAGGCATGCAAATTGGACGAAAAGATATTTACCTTTTTTGAGCGTTCAATGACCTGATCAGTCTCATCCATTGTCTTCATTCCATGATCAACAAGCTCTTGATTCGACATTGCTGCAGAGCAAGCCATGCAGTACTAATATGATAATTTGATAAAAAAAAATGTACAGATAACCTCTATGTTGAGATTCTATTGTTATAAGCTCATAATTTTTGTCAATATCATGGATTTAGATCGACTATGGTCCAGCATCCAAAGTCATCACTGCTTGGTAGCATTGTTCCCAAAATTATGAGTCCACTGTCCAACATTCTATGAAGACTTCACATCCCAGTTTCTAAACAGGATTTGATTCAAAATTTGTAATGCATGATGAAATCCAATATCAACTAAATCAGCATAATTATCTTGGTAATAGAATGTATTTGCATATCAAATTAGCAGGTGACAAAAACATATGCATTATTTTCATAACAAAGAGTTGTTGATCCCGAGTAAAAATGCGTAAATTAAAACCCAATGGAGGGTGAAAAGAGATAAGATCTTACAAGATGCCACTTTAACATTATCATCTGCTGTGGCTTCACTGAGTCCAGCTCCATATCAAAGAGTTCAATTTTCTTGTCGGCAAGGGTATTCATATATCTGCAGTTATAGACAAAAAGGCATATAAATTACATAAAGAGCACCTATTTCGCCGGACTTTATGGAATGAATCTACTACTCAAAAATTGGTTCCGTGCTACAATAGGAGGGCCAATTTTCAGACTGAACTATTCTCAAAACTTCACAACTCAACTGGATTTTCTAAATAAAAAATTCCACAAAGAAAAACTTAAAATTCACAACTATTCCCTTTAAAATATAGGCACATTTACGTTTTCCTTAATGCCACATAGGAATTCAGTTCTTTGATCTGCAAAATGGAAGGGGGGAAAAACCTTAGATTAGAAGCCACAATATAAAGAGAGAAAATAAATTAAAGAGAGATAAATTTTTCCACCAATAAACCACTATCACTACCCAATTTACCTCCCTACCCCCCCCCCCAAGGGGCATTGTACGTCCCCCCATTTTATGCATTTTAATATGTGATCCTGAAAAGCATTTGCTGACTTCCATGCCATTAAAAGACTCTATCATGCATAACAATAGTTAGGAAATATAAGGTTCAAAAAAGAAATTACCATAGATTGCTTCTCATCATTGAGCTGCTTATTCACTTCAAGAGAATTTCTGCTTTCTTCATCTTTAATTTCACAATCGAACTCCTTGATTAGTCTGCGACAACTCATTGAAGTTAAGATTTGAAAACTTATAAATGAGAAGAATCAGATATCACATTTACTATAATTAACTTTATGTTAAAAACACAAAAGACGTGGCATACCTTTTACATTCCCTCATCTTGGCAGTAAGGTCTTCCAGCTGTTTGCTTTTCCTACTGGAATCTTTGATCTTATCCAGCCTTTGAAATCCATTTCTGAAAGCAACGCATCATAGTTTTAACAAATTAGTGAATTTAGGCGCTGGAAGGCCAACACTAAACAACTTTGTTGAAACCTTGACATCCCATTTTCCCCTCTTTTGATTTTTTTTTCCTTTTTAAAGTTAAGTCTAAAAAACTTGTAACTTGAGGTGATGTCGACACCATATCGGAGAACAACATTGTAATTAAAGGTGTCATTCAGAACTTCATATTACATAATTATATGTGGTAGAGTTTCATGGATGGTAAAATGATCATAAAAAAGAGAGAAAAGAAAAATCATGTGATTGAGAAAAGGGAAGCATAATTTGAGTTGAGCTGAGAAGTGCCAGTAGACCCAAAAGCAAATAGAAAAACAGTTTGGATTGCAGATACATAATAATTCCCTTTTAAACTAAACTAGCGAAGCTAGTTAAAGTTGGGTGAGAAAGAAGAGAAATGTAGAAGACATACGCGAGAGCACGAAAATGATCGCGAATTTCACCATGGATCTGCTCCAACTGAGAGCTCATCTGCAGCACCGCGGTGGACATGTAGACCGCAGATGCTTGAAATTCAATACCCCAAAAGCATTACTCTTCTCCTCATTCACGAAATTCTAAACCCTAACCCACTCACTCCACCCTGCATTTGTCTTTTCGACGATTTATCTTTCCTTCATTGTTGAAAGAAAAAACGAAAAAGGAAAACAGAGAATGAAAAAAAAGTGAAGTACAAAAATAATTATTAAAAAAAAGATAAAACCAGAAAAAGCAATCTCAAATAAAAAATAATAATTATTAAAATTATTAATAAAAATTAATTATTATTTTATTTTTTGATCTATTTGTTTTACTGTTGTTTTTATTCCTTAACATTTATGCTAAAGGGAGACGGTTCTCTTTTGGTGGGAACTAACTCTGCTTTATTAAAATAATATTTAAAAATATTTTAATAAATATTAATTTATTATTTAAAAATAATAAAAAATAAAAATATATTATATATTATATACATAATATATTATATATAAATTATAAATATTAAAATGTTATTTAAAAAGTAATAAAAATTAAAAAATATTTTAAGTTATATTTCAAATTATTTTTTAAAAAATTAAAATAGTATATATTATATATATATTATACATAATATCAATTATATATAAATCATATATAATATATATAAACTATACATATATAATATAATATATAATATTATAAATATAATACAATAATATATTATATGCAACAAAAATAAAAAAAATATTTTACATTAAATTATGAATTACTATTTAAAAATAATAACAATTAAAAATATTTAATATTAATTCTCAGATTATTTTAAAAAATAAAAAATATTTATATCAAATCCCAAATTATATTTGAAAAAATAAAAATAGTATATATTATTTATAAATTACATAATATATATTATATAATAAAATTAAAATATTTTATATTAAATCCCGAATAACATTTAAAAATAATAAAAAATATTTTCTTATTAAATTTATGAATTATTATATAGAAAGTAATAATAATTAAAAATATTTTATATTAAATCTCGAATTATAATAGAAAATAATAAAAATAAATTTTTACATTAAATCTTGAATTACTACATAAAAAATAATAACTAAATGTACGACTTGCTATAACTAGATGTACAACTCACTATAACTAAATGTATGACTCATCATAATTAATTATACGACTTAAAATAACTAAATGTACAACTCCCGAGAACTAAAGGCACAACTCTTTGTAACTGAATGTATAACTCACCAGGACTAATTATACGACTCACCATAAATGATGTACAACTCACCATAACTAAATGTACGACTCATTTTAACTAAATATACAACTCTTGAGAACTAAATGTACAATTCTCTATAATTGAATGTACAACTTACTATAAATAAATGTAAGACTCACCATAACTAATATTCAACTTGCCATAACTAAATTTACGACTCATCATAACTAGATGTAAAACTGTTCATAACTAGATGTATGACTCCCTATAATTAAATATACGACTTACCATAACTAAATGTATGACTCATAATAACTAAATATAAAACTCACTAAAATTAGATGTACAACTCACCAAAACTAGACGTATAAATGATTATAACTAAATGTACGACTTGCCTTGACTAAATGTGTGGATGAGTATAACTAAATAAATGACTCACCATAACTAGATGTACGAATGACTATAACTAAATATACATTTAATTATAGTCATTTGTAACTCACCCATACATTTCGTATAGTCATCCGTACATTTAGTTATGGTGAGTTACACATTTAGTTATGGTGAGTTGTATGTTTAGTTATGGTGAGTTGCATATGTAGTTACAATCATTCATATATTTAGTTATAGTGAGTTATATACTTAGTTATGATCAGTCACACATTTAGTTATGGTAAGTTGTACATCTACTTATAGTGAGTCGTACATTTAGTTATAGTGAGTTGTGTATTTATTTCTAATGAATCATATATTTAGTTATGATGAGTCACACATTTAGTTATGGTGAGTTGTACATTTAGTTATAGAGAGTTGTACATTTAGTTATGGTCAGTTGTACATCTAGTTATGGTGAGTCATACATTTAGTTATACTCATTTGTACAATTAGTTATGAGGAGTTGTACATTTAGTTATGGTGAGCTATATATCTAGATATTGAGAGTCATCTAGTTATTTCTGGTGAATAATCTATTTATGTAAACATGGTATGTAAAAGTAAATGTTAAAAATGTTTCCATTAGTAACACTATTTTTCAAGTTATTCTTGTAGTACTCTGGTATGGTTTGACATGATTTAGCTCATAAGGTTCACTATATGGGTTTAGGTTGATGCCTAGGTTGGTATCTGAATCGTTTCTCCATCTGGTAAGGAAAACCAAGGCATCCCGATCCAAGGCCCATCACAATTTTGGTAGAATGGGATCGATTTGATGAATATATTTTCCTATACAAATGTAAAGGGGTACTTACGAGAGATATAGGAATTTACACCACAAAAAGTCTTGCCATGCCTATATGAAGGGTTACTCACGAAGGCAGATAGCTCATTTTCTTCAAATAATTAGGATCCTAACCTTACCATGGAGTTTGGTGGGAATCTAGTGCAACTACATATGCATGGTATGTGTCAAAGGAAAAAGTCAAACCTTTTGTTTTACCCATGTACTACCATACTTATTCAAATTGATATTTGTTTGGAAATAGAGTAATCCCTAACAATTATAAGATAAAAACCATGAAAGATAAAAGGTTAAAAGATAAAGATAAAAAATGACTATAAATAAATAATGATGGAAATCGAAAAAACCAAAGACTGAGTGAGACATAGCTAGTCATAGGCCCAACTCCCTAACTTTTTCCCCAATAGAGTGCCCAAGCTGTCGCCACATAACATTTTATCCTTAGATGATTCTAAACGATCATGTGTGACTTAAAAGATATATATATATATGGTGGTATGATTGGGCTTTTAGATTATCCCTTATTCGCAATTTGAATTAAGCATAATGATATAAATGAGAGAAACCATCGAGCGAATCACTCATCCAACTAATATCGAAAGGTTAACGTGAATTAGCATAAATTTAGAGTTGTCACCAATCATCTTAAGCTAGGTGTGATCAGATGCTTTTTGAAAATAATATTTTGAGTTATGAAACTTGAAACATCAATTTTGAGGTCTATGAGGTCTAGAGATTTATCGGTTGGGTTCAAGAATTGGTTACGCATAAAGAAGGATTAACACCCCTAAGACACCTAAATCGCTACCTGCTAACTATATCTTACTTCGGTTTTTGATTTAATCAGTTTCACTTTATAATTATTTTGATACGATCACCCTTAATGCATGAATTTTTTGTGAAACTATAGATCCGAGTTTAGAAAGAAGATGCATATCATTATGCATCCTAGAAACATAAAGAATATAGATATTTTTGATGATTCTAAATTAAATTTTAAAAATTTGAACACTCCATGTTAGGCACTAGAGAGATACCAATGCGAAACATTACCTTGTAAAATTTTTGAAAATAATTTTTAAATATGAATATCCGATGGTCACTATAAAAAGAAAACATGTTCGTAAAACGAAAAAAATATAATAATATCACATAAGAAAGATCATAAATAAAAGATAAAAAAAGAGAGGTGACTGGAATGCATCTTATAATTATCTTCGATTATCAAAAAATAACTGAGATAACAATCTTTGAGACATGTTTGGATTCAGTGATAACTTGAGGGACAGAAAAAAGTTTTGATTAAAATGACCCAAGATATTCAAGAGAGAGGATCAAATTTTTGATGAAAAAGTCAGGTTGGAATCTCCTCTCAGAAGACAGGGTTGGAATATCCCCAATGGTGATAGTTTTGGATGTGTTTAAAAGAAGGTTTTGATCAAAGGCACTATTAGAAAGTTCAAGGAGAAAAAAAATTCAAATTTAGGCGAAAAGTAAGGTTAGAGTATCCCCAAAGGTGAAAATTTTATATCAGTATTTAAAAAAAGATTTTTGATTAGCAGTCCTGAGAATATTCAAGAGAGGAATTTAAGTTTTGAATGAAAAGCAAGATTATAGTATCCCCTCAAAAGATGGGTTGGAGTATCCCAAAGAGGAAAATTTTAATATTTTTGGTGAAAAAGAATATTTTGGATAAAAGGTATTTTGAAAATAAAACTTGAGGGTTTGGATAAAATTATTTGTTTTTGCCTTGATTTGAGCCCAGATGACTTGTGTTATACTATGTGACCCCACGTGGAGTCAATTAGGGGGCATATCGAGATGATCAAATGTATCGATAAAGATGGTTCAAAAAATTAGGTTGATTTTAATTGCAAAAATAACAGACAACGTCATGCTTTTTCCCTTCCTAAATTTATTCTGAGTAAATTCGAAGGTGTTAGGAACTTAGAGAGTACCATTGGAATGGTAACGCAGTAAGGTTTAACATAAAAATATTCCAAAAATCCTAAAAAATCTCTTTTTAGGCAAAATCAATGTTTAAAGTTGGGTTCATTTTTACGCTGGCAACATATAAGAGAAAAGGCGTAATGGAATTTGAAAAATCATCCTAGACTCATTCAATATTGTTAAACCATAAAAAATACCTTTTTAGGAAGGAAATTTCATGAACTTTCTAGGAAAAATATTTAGATAATTCCAAAAAAATATTTGGTGGGCTAAAATGACCCAAACAGAATGTAGTTTGCCAACTCCAAAGGTTTCAGATAACGAGGGTTTGAAAAACCCCAACTCCCTTATCTGAAATTGTCCGATTGGAAACAAGACACCATTAGAAAGGTAATTTGACTTTAAAGGAAAAATAGCAAAAAATTCCAAAACAATTTTTTAATATTCGGTACAATGCTACCAAATCAAAATAGGGGAGTTTTTTAATTTGTTTGGGTTTTTCTACATTATACTCGAGCAAAGGGCATTCAAACATCCATGACAGAAAAGAATGGGTGGCATAGGCATTACGAATTCATCCCATAATCTCAGAGTAATTTAGGATGATGAAACAACTTGTTAACTATGCCACTACTAAGGGCATTTAACTCAAGATCAAGGCTTAATATTTTAACTAATAAAAGGGTATTTTCTAGGTGTTTACCCATTTTTTCTCTTCTCCCTGGAATATCCAAAGTAGGTGCACACACTTAAAAGATATATGGTGTTTAGTTAAAGCCTTTAACTTATCCCTTGGTTATGATTTTTACTAGGCATAGTGATATCATAAGGAGAAAAATCATCGAGTGAATCGCTCATCTAAATTGGAGTTGCCATCGACCATTTTGAGCTAGGTATTATCGGATTAGATGCCTATTTGAAAACAATATCCTGACTAAGAAACTCGAAACATTAATTTTAAGGTTTACGTTGTCTAGAGATTCCTTGGTTAGGTTTGGGAGTTCGTTACATATGGAAAAGGATTAATACCCTCACGATGCCCGAAATCAGTACCTGCTAACTATAGCTCACTTCAGCTGTAGTTTGATGAGTTCTATTTGGGTCATTATTTAGATATAATCCCCTTTAATGAAAAACTTTTGTGGAAAATCTTAATTCAAGTTTTAATAGAAAATTTTATATCACTTATGCGCCACGGAGGTATAAGGAGCATAGGGATTCTTTTTATGAAAATAATTTTTGAATAAAATTTTGAAAATTCAGATATTTTGTAGACACTTGAGAGATACCGATACAAACATTGTCTTGTAACAATTTTTTTAAAAATAAATCTTAAATATGAATGCACGATAGTTACTATATAAAGGAAACATGTTAATAAAACGAAAAAGAATATAATAATTTCACAAATAAACAATCACAAATACAAGAACATTAAAAAGAGGGACGATTGTAATGTATCTTGTAATTGGCTTGGATTATTTAAGAATAATCAAGATGACTTTGGAGATGTTTTTGGATTCAGTGGTAATTTGAAGGATGAAAAAAAGTTTTTTATCAAGACAATTCGAGGTATCCGGAAGAGAGAAAATTTTTTGATTTTTAGGTAAAAGGAGGGCTAGAGGATCCCTCGGAGAGTTGGAGTTCCCTAAAGATAATGATTTTAATGTTTTAAGAAAATAATTAGGAATAAAAAGAAATTTTAAGTTTTTTATGGAAAATAGGGTTAGAGTATCCCCTTAGAGTGGTGGAGTTAGAGTGTCTGCGAGAATGAAAATTTTTAATGATTTAAGAGAATAATTAGGAATCTCGAATAAATCTAAGAGAGAAAATTCAAGTTTTTTTAAGAAAAATAGGGTTGGAGTATCCCCTCAGAATGGTGGGGTTGAAGTATCTCTAAGAATAAAGATTTTTGATGTTTTAAAAGGAAATTATTGTTTTTAGAAAAAAGGTAATTTGAAAATAAGAAACTGGAGATTTGTACAAAATATATTTTTATCTTAAGCCTTGATCTAATCTTAAAGGGCTTATGTTTAAGGGAGCCAACCAGATGAATTTCGAGAAGCTTAAATGTATCGATGATGGCAATTCGAGAGACTGGGTTAATTTTAATTCTAGAGAAAATAGGGGCAACATCGTGCTGTCTCTTTTCCCAAGTTTATTTCAAGTTCATTTGAAGGCTTCATAGGGTAATGAGATACCATTGGAAAGGAAACTCGATGAGGTCTAATAAAAAATATTTTAAAAATCCTAGAAAATCACCTTCTAGGTGGCATTAATTTTTTGTTAAGCCTATTTTGACACTAGTAAGATGTACAAGGGAAAGGGTGTGATGGACTTTGAAAAGTCATTTCGGGCTCATCCGAAGTCCTTAAATCATAAACAATATCTTTCTCGAGAGGGAATTTCATAAATTTTCTAGGAAAATATTTAAATAATATAGAAACATCATTTGATGAGTCAAAATGGCCCAATGGAATATAGCATATTGGTTCCAAAAGTTCCAGATAGCAAAGGTTAGAAAAATCATAATTCCCTCATTTGGGATGATCTGAAGGCAAACAAAACACATCTGGAAAGGTATTTCAATGCCCTTGTAAGGGAAAAATATCATAAAATTCTAGAAAATTTATTTGTGGTTCAAAAATAATTTTTTAAATTTGGACTATAATGTTGGCAGAGCAAAAAAATAAGGGATATTTGATTTTTTGGGTTTCTTAAGGGTGAATTTTGACTTACGGATGTTTGAACATCCACAACACAAGGAAAAGAATGACATGGGCATCACAAGTTCATTCCATAATCCCAGAGTAATTTGGGATGATGAAACAACCAGTTGACCATGCCTCTATGAAGAAGTTAAACCCAAGATCAAGGCTTAATATATTTTTCAACTAAAAGGGTGCAATTTTGCTTGAAAAATAACATTTTAAACTTATTTTACCATTGATCCAAATCTAAACTATTTAGTTTCTCCCAAAGATTGGGTGACTAATTTAATGAAAACATTAAATCCATGTGAGTCTCCATCTATTGGAGGTAGCATGAACTTAACTTGGGAATTTTTTTTGAAAATCAAATTTTTAGCAAACAAGTAAGCATCTTGACAGAGATAACAAATACAAAAACACAAAGATGACATTTTGACATGGAAAATATGACAAAAAATGCATAAAAAAATAACTCTATGAATGGCATTAAAAATCATGTTATGGAGGATGACATGGACATATTTGAGCAAAAAAAAGCATGCTAAAATTTTTAAGATAATATTTGTATTCTATAAGACTCCTTAAAATGCAAGAAAGTGCATGAAAATACTTAAGATATTAGAAAGAACATCCAAGCATGTGTTAAGGATCTGAAAATAGATGAAATATGATAGAATATGTAAGAATAGGGTACTGTTTTGATGACAAAATGAAAAAAATAGAAGTTTTGCCTACCAAGTAACATCAAGGCATCAAAAGAACACTAAAATCCCAATATTACCATAGCCAAGGCAACGATAATGCTAGGATGGTTACGGCAGCATAAGTGGTTCACTATAATGATACAGGTGCTAGAAATGAGAAGAGAAATAGAGCTAGGTGAGAAAATATACCAAAAGCCTCCGGCTTTAGCCTTTTTCTTTAAACAGTAACTTTGAACTCACTTTTTTTCTTTTTTTTGTTTTCGATTTGCTAGGAAGTGGCAAAAATTAAGTTTTCTAGTATGTTGTTGATGGAAGAAAGTTTTAAAAGAAGGATGAAAAGAATATAGGGTTTCGAAAGTGGTTATGGTGGTAATTTTAAAGAGTTATGGGAATAGAGAAAGGTTAAGGAATAGCATTTTTAAGAATGTTTTGGGGCTGGCTGGAGGTTTTCTGAGATTGTTGGGAAAATTCCTCCCCTCTACTAAGCTAGGATTAACCCTCTTTTAAATTCAAAGTTCAACTAAGGCTTTTTGGAGACAAAACAAAGTCCCTATGGGATTTTTCCTCATGTATTAGGAGACAACTCGGGGTACTTTGCTTAGCTGCCCTTACTACCATTGGTTCTGTCATGTAGAGTAATGGTGCAAAAAGGCTGTAGCTACCTAAACTGGAGAAAAGCTAGTCATGCCCTCTACCAAGCCATATATTTCATGAAAATGACTTTTTAAGGTTTTAAAAATTTGTTTAAATCTAATCACAAGCACATAGTTGTGGCTTGATATGAATTATGATGATTTTTGGTGCAAGAAACATGTTTGAATTAGATTTTTGAAGGCTAAAATATGGCTCGAACTGGGTAAAAATGCCTTGATGTATCGATACAAAACATGTTTATCAATACACAAGGCAATTTTTACCCTTGAGTATAGATACAATGAAGTGTGTATTGATACTAAGTGAAAAAAATTATTTCCAGTCGCAAGACTTATGGCCTTGTATCGATACTCCATGGATTTATATCGATACTCTTGCTTTTGTATCGATGCATTTTGCCAAAAATCATAACTTTAGCTACTGCCAAAGTTTGTATCGATATAAATATGTTAAGTATTGATACCACACTTTATAAATCGATACCAAACCCTTTTGTATCAATACTGCACATGAAAATTTAAATTTTTGGTGATGTGAAATCTTCATATCAATACTTATTCACTAATGTGACTTGCACGCACCTTAGGCCCTTTGAATACCTCACCTTCATCATAAACAGTGGAAAACTGATCGTGTTTATCTGATTGACTTCGTTGACATGCTAAATTGTGATATTTGATGCCTTACTTTTACGTTTTTCTTTGATATAACCCATAAGCATTTCAGGCCTCCCAAAATTTTTTTTTCTTGGCATCGTGTTGTCTAACAACACTTGGTGACATGATACTTAATAGTTGTCCTTATTTTTATTTTTATTTTTATTTTTTTGATTCTATCATCTTCCAATTATGCCCTAGGATACGAGAAATTAGCCCAAACAAAATGAGGTGTCTATAGCTGCCCTTTTTTACTATTGTTGAGCATTAGGAATAGGGCAAAGATAAATAGATACCATTTTGTTCAGGTAGGATAACGGTTCTGTGAGCTTACAGAGAAATAGAGATCTAGTTAGTTTTATAAGGTTTGACATTGCTATTAGGTTTGTGGTTTCTTGGGTTTAACCCTTCAAGCAGGTGCTACTAGTGCAGGCTTTGAGTCAATAAGCATCCAGCTTTTTGTGGACTTAGGTAGGTAAGCGTCCTGCTCTTGGAGGATAGACTCGATAGCCATCCAACTCATTATAGACTAAGATATATTTGTATCCTGCTCTTTAAGGACAAATATAGGTAAGTGTCCTACTCTTTGAAGACTAAGGTAGGTAACTGCCCTACTTTGAGGACTAAGGTAGTTAAGCGCCCTACTTTTTAAGGACTAAGGTAGGTATGTGCTCTGCTTTTTAAGGACAGAGGCAGATAAACGTAATGCTCTTTAAGGACTAAGGTAAGTAAATGCCCTACTCTTTAAAGACTGAGGTAGGCAAGTGTCCTACTCTTTAAGGACTGAGGTAGGTTAGCGCCGTACTCTTTAAGGATTAAGGACTGAGGTAGGTAAATGCCCTATTGTTTAAAGACTGAGGTAGGAAAGCCTCTTGCTCTTTGAGGATTGAGGCAGAAAAGTGTCTTACTTTTGAGGACTAAGGTAGGCAAGCACCTAGCTATTTGAGGATAAAGGTAGGTAAATGCCTTACTGACGGTAGGTAAATGTCTTATTCTTTGAGGACTGTCATAGGTAATTGTCCTGCTTTTTAATGACTGAGAAAGAAAAAGACATCTTACTCTTTGAGGACTAAAAAGAAATAAGGCTCTACTCTTTGAGGATTGAAAAGAAAAAAAAAAGATGTCTTACTCGTTGAGGACTGAAAAGGAAAAAGAGTTTGGGTACCTTTCTTGAATGGCATGTTCAATTATGCACCATTGGATGAGGGAATCTTACCTGGAACCTTTTGAGGCTCTTTAAAGATAGGAATTTATACATGAGGTTTTATTTAATTTTGACTTTTAAGAGTTAAAGTTCATACCTGAAAAATGGTAGTTGTAGTATGAATGATGAATGATGAATGAGGATGCAAATGCACACTTAAGTAATGCAAAAATGATGATTCTAACATCTAATCCAACAATCAATTTTTTTTTTATCTTTTAATCTTCTATGAGTTTGATAGGGTGGCTTCTTACCTCAGGGTTTGTCAACTCGCTCTAGATTTTCAGAGGCTTTGAATGGTAAGGTCATTTTTTTGGAAGGTATGGGTAATCCGTGATTATCAAAAGATGGACCTCAGCATAAATCGCTCATGCTTTTAGGGACATTTTGTTGCGTTGAATTTGCTAGTAGGTATAAAGGGTTTCTTTTTGCCAATTATGATTCAAAGGGTGTCTTTGACAGTCTGAGTAGACTGCTCCAAACTCCGATTGCTAGGATGATAGTTTAAAAAGAACTTTGGTTCTTTAACTTTAGGCTTCAGTTTACTGAGGAGAGGTTTTAAGCACATTTTCATGATATGGGGTTCAACGACGAGACCAACTATGGCCTTAAGGGTTCATTCTTAGTGTTTAGACATGAACAAAATTTTTGCAAAATTTCATCTTTCCAAGTAATGCTATGAAATCCTATTATTAGTTCTATTCATTTATCAAGCATTATTAGTTAAATGATAAACATGATGCAACATGGGATGCATAAGTTACAAAAAAACTTCATAAAAAACCAAGTGATTGTATTTTATTTAAAAGAAAGAAGGTACAAGTTATGAAAAATTGTAAGATCACAGAAGATTTTTAAGATATAAAAAGTTTAGAGCGGTTTTCTTAGTTGGTTAACCCCTGATACTGATGATGTGAGTTTTCCATAAAGTGTCCTCGAAAACCTTTCTTAAAAATTAACCCCTTTGGTGTTGGCTGACTCATAAAAAATTCTTCAGATTACCTCATAATGGGATGAAAGCTTTAAGGTTAGGTAGTTTTTATTTCTCAAGTGCAGGCAAGGATAAGATTCAGTAGAATAGCTTGGAATAAAATAGGTGAATTAGATTATGATTTGGTATCTTGATCAGGGTTATAAGTGTATGGTAAGTTGGCTCTGGTTTAGGCTAATGATGGTTAAGGCTTGATTTGGTTTAGCTAAGGGAGAGTCTGGTAACTTAAGCCACCCTTTTGAATTTTTAACTTAAGTTGGTTTGTTTTCTTGGACACCTTTTAGGTTTTCATCTGAGGTTTTTTCTTTCATTTTTTTTTGTTTTTTATTAAAGTGGAAGTAGAAGGATGATAGGACACCTTTTAGGGTCATCCTAAGGTCTTTTCAGACATAATATTTCTCGATGAAATCAAAATTCATAGGGTCTTCTATTCATCTCAATTAAGATGAAGGCTCCTTCGAAAAGCACGTGTTTTATCATGTATAGCTCTTCCTAAGTTGGAGTCTTTTTTCCTTGAGCATCTTTATGAATCGAGAGGATCTGTTTGAATATTGGGTCACTTTTTTGGAACTGGTAAAGATAGAACTTTTGTTATGGGCCTTACAATGCGCTTTTGATACATCTGCTCATAATATATGACCTTCATTTTTTTTCTTTGATGAGATTAAACTACTCGTATTGGTTCTTGACCTATTCAGCCTTTTCAAGTTGTGATTCCATCAGGACTCTGAATGAAGGAAATTTAACCTTGACAGGTAGGACAACCTCAATGTCGTAGACTAAGGAGAATGGAGTAGCACCCGTAAAGGTTCACACTATTGTGTTATAGGCATGTAATGTAAAAGGTAACTTTTTATGTCAATCCTTATAGGTCTTAGCCATCTTTTCAACTATCTTCTTGATATTCTTGTTGGTTGCTTCAACCACTTTGTTCTTTTTTTGAACAATAAGGCATTACCACTTTGTTCATCTTTGAATGATAAGGCATTGAGTTATAATGTTGAATTTTGAATTAAAAGCATACTACTTGCATCATTTTGTTTTTAAAGTTACATACATTATCTGTGATAATTTGTTCGGGAAGCCCATATCTACAAATGATATCTCATTTCACAAATATGCACACAATTGATTTGGTGACAGTGGCAAAAGAAGCTATTTTCACCTATTTGGTGAAATAATTAATAGCAACTAGAATAAAGTTGTGCTCGTTTGTAGCGTTTAGGGTGATTGGTCCAATCATGTCCATGCCTCACATAGAAAAGAGCCACATGGCTGTCATAACATATAAAGGTGTTAGTAGGACATGGATTTTATCCTTGTAGATTTGGCACTTGTGGCACTTTCAAGCATAGTCAATGCAATCTTTCGCACGTGTTAACCAATAATAGCCCAATCGTATAACTTGTTTTGCCATCCATTGGTAAGCGTACCATAAATCCCTTCATGGACTTCTTTAAGAATTCTTTTGGCTTCAGAGGCATCCATGCACTAGATTAGTACCTATTCCCAACCTTTCTTATACAAAATTCTACCATCCAAAAAAAGTTTACAGCTAATCATCGAATGGTCTTCTTGTTAGTTTTGGTAGCAACTCTTAGGGTATTGTTGATCCTTGATATACAAAAGGATGTCATGATACCATGGTAGGTTGTCCTTTTCTTCTTCGACATTTTGACAATGTACTGGAGTTGTATAGATGCTCATCTGAATAGGAGCAACGTCCAATTCTTGATTGACTCTGAACATGGATAACAAGGTGGCCAAGGCATTAGCGATTTCATTCTCTTCCTGAGCTAAATGCTAAAAACTGATACCATCAAATTTTTTTCTAAGTTTTGAGATTGGACTCCCATAATGAATCTATTTAGCATCACGTTTTTCTCATTCTCCTTACAGTTGGTAGATGACAAGGATTGAATCTCTAACTACTTGTAGTGTTCGGATACCCCTTTTAATGGTTGCTTGGTGTCCCATAACATAGGCCTAATATTCAACTATATTGTTAGTGTAGTCAAAGTTCAATCTTGCGATGAAAAGGTAGTGATTTCAATCAAGCGAGATAAGAATTGCCCTAGTTCCATGCCCTAACTCATTTTAAACTCCATCAAAGTACATTTTCCATGATAAACTTTGTTTAACAGTGTTCTCGGCCTTTGATGTGCACATCAAGTCTTTATTAGGAAATTCAAAGTCTAAAGGATGATAGCCATGCATTGCCTTGCTAAAAAGTCTACTATTGTGCTACCCTTGATTGCTTTTTGGTTCATATACATGATGTCATACTCAAAAAACAAGACTTGCCACCTAGCTAATCTCTTTGACAAGGTGGGGCTTTGCATAAATACTTGATGGGATCGAGTTTGGCAATCAAACACATAGTGTGGTATAGCATGTATTGCCTTAACTTCTAGGCTATCCAAGCCAGAGCACACATAATTTCTCCACTGCTGAATAGTTATTCTCTTATTCCATTAACTTTTTGCTTAAGTAATAGATGACCTATTCCTTCTTGCCTGACTTGTCGTGTTGACCCAATACATAACCTATTAAATTGTCAAAAACTGATAGGTACAAGTTAAAAGTTGACTGGGCACTAGTGACACAAGTATTGAATGATTTGAAAGGCAATGTTTGACTTTATCGAAGGCTTCTTAGCATTCTTTATTCCATTCTCTAGGATTTTTTATTTCATAGTAGCTACAAGATTGGATCAGATTTGTCGGTCAATTAAGATACAAATCGAGCTATGTAATTTAACCTTCCCAAAAAACTCTTCACTTTTTTCTGAGTTTGAGATGGTAGCATATTTTGAATGGTAGCATATTCCAAACTAGTTTTTAGCATCCTAGAAGTTAGGTAAAAAAAATGATAAAATCAAAAAAGTAGAAATAAAAGTTGGGGGATAACTATAGGGCACCGTGCCTCCAGGCACTATTAGGTGAAATGGCGTAAGGTAGAAAATTTTTTTTTGGGAAGGTCCAAAATGCCTACGGGCCGTATTAAAGAAAATGTAAAAGCAAGGCATCCAAGCCCACTTTTCATGGTGTCACCATGGTTATTCAAATGAATACACAAATCAATTTCCCATTATATGTGACCAAGTTAAGGTAAATCATGAAGCCATAGATATGTAAAAGTTATATTGGGGCAGAAGTATTGATACAAGGCCTTTACGATGCAAAAATCTTGAATTTTCACATGTAATATCGATACAAGAGGGTTTGGTATTGATATCCAAGCTGTGGTATCGATACCTTGGATGTTTGTATCGATATAGACCTTGGCAGTAGCTAAAGTTGTGATTTTTGGCAAAATGTATCAATACACAAGCATGAGTATCGATACTAGCCTCTAACTCTCGAGACCAGAAATGTTTTTTACTCTTAGTATTGATACACAACTATTGGGGTTCACTGTGAGCAAGAAAGGAATAAAGGAGGATCGTAGCAAGGTTAAGGCTATTCAAAACCTACCACCACCTCTAACTCAAAAGAAAATGAAAAGTTTCTTGGGAAGACTCAACTGCATAGCCCAATTCATATCTTATTTAACCGACAAATATGATATGATCTTTAGGCTCCTAAAAAATCCTAAAGAATGAAATCAAGAATGTGAATAAGCTTTTGATAAGGTCAAACATTACCTTTCAAACCCTTCAGTACTTATGCCACCAATGCTAGGATGACCACTAATTCTATAACTATTAATCCTAGACAAGTCGATGGGCTATGTATTAGGACAACATGATGAATTAGGAAAAAAGGAACAGGCTATCTATTACTTAAGCAAAAAGTTTATAGAATACGAAAATAATTATTCATTCATCAAAAAGCTATGTTGCACTTTAGCTTGGATAGCCAGAAGGTTAAGGCAACACATGCTCCACACTACATGGTTAATCGCCAAGCTTAATCCCATTAAGTATTTTTATGAAGCCCTCAACTTGTTCGAGGGATTAGCCAGATGGTAAGTTATGCTTTCTGAGTACAACATCGTGTATGTGAACCAGAAAGCCATTAAGGCAGTGCATTTGGAAACTTTTTGGGAAGTCGAGCCACAGATGACTATCAGACTTTAAACTTCGAGTTTTCTAATGAAGACTTATGTGCACATCTGAAGTAGAGAACACTGTCAAGTATGGGTTATCATGGAAAATGTACTTTGATGGAGCTTTAAATGCACGGGGACATGGAATTAAGGCAATTCTTATCTTGCCCGAGGGAAACCATTACCCTTTTATAGCCAAATTAAACTTTGATTACACCAATAATGTAGATAAATATGAGGCCTGCATCATAGGACTCTAGGCAGCCGTTGAAAAGGGCATTTGAACACTACAAGTATTTAGAGATTTAGCCCTCATCATTTACCAATTGAAGGGAGAATGGCAAACACGTGATGATAAACTAATCCACTATAAGAATCTAATATCGAAGCTCATGAGAGAGTTTGATGATATTAGCTTTCAACATCTACCTTAAGAAAAGAACCAAATCACTGATGCTTCGCCACTTTATCTTTCATGTTTAAAGTCAATCGAGAATCGGACATTACTCTTATCCAAATAAGTATCTATTCAACCTCGGCACATTGCCAAAATGTTGAAAAAAAGAAAGACGGTTTGCCATGGTATCATGACATCCTTCAGTACATCAAGAATCAATAGTGCCCAGAAGGTGCCACCAAAGTTGATAAGAGAACCATCAGATAATTAGCTATGAACTTGATTTTGGATAGTGAGATTTTATACAAGAAGGGCTGGGATCAAGTGTTACTCCGATATATGGATGCCTTCAAAGCTAAAAGAATACTTGAAGAAGTTCACAAAGGGATTTGTGGTATGCATGCTAAGAGACATCGAATGGCAAGACAAGTCATGCGATCAAGTTATTATTGGTTGACTCTCAAAAAGGATTGCATTAACTATGCTTGAAAATGTCATAAATGCCAAATCTATGCTGACAATATCTATGTCCCATCGACATTTGTACATGTTATGACACTCCATGGCCCTTCTCTCTTTGGGGCATGGACATGATTGGACGGAGTACCCTTAAGGCTTCTAATGGGCATCGCTTCATTTTGGTCGTGATTGATTACTTCACCAAATGGGTAGAGGCAACTTCTTATGCCAATGTCACCAGATCTGTCGTGTGCAAATTTGTGAAACAAGACACCATCATAGATATAACCTTCTCGAATAGATCATCACTGATGATGCACGCAACCTAAAAAGCAAGAAGATGCAAGCAGTGTGCTCTCAGTTCAAGATTTAGAATCGAAACTCCATCCCGTACCGTTTGAAGATGAATGGAGCAGTTAAAATAGCCAACAAGAATATCAAGAAGACAGTTGAAAAGATGGCTAAGACGTACAAGGATTGGCATGAGAAGTTGCCTTTTGCCTTACGTGCCTATCGCATAGTAGTACAAACTTCCATAGGTGTCACCTCATTCTTTTTGGTCTACGACATGGACGCGGTCTTGCTAATTGAAGTTAAAATCCCTTCACTTAAAGTCCTGATGCAATCGCAGCTTGAAGAAGCTAAATAGGCTAAAAACCAACATGAGCAGCTCAATTTCATTGAAGAGAAAAGGATCAAAGCCATTTGTCATGGGCAAATGTATCAAAAGCACATGATGAAAGCCCCTGACAAAAAAGTCTATCCTTATTAGTTTCGAGAAGGTGACATAGTGCTCAAACAAATTCTTTCAATACATACAGATACTCGCAAAAAATGGACCCCAACTTAGGAAGGGCCATATATGGTGAAACGTGTATTCTCTGGAGGAGCCTTAATCTTAACCGAGATGGATGGCAATGACCTGGCTAAACCTATGAACTCTGATTCTATTAAAAAGTACTATGCTTGAAAGGACTTCAGAATGAAAACCCGAAAGGGCATCCTATTAGTCCCTCGCCTACCACTCATAAAAAGTCCAAAAAAATAAACAATAAAAAATAATAAAAAGAAGGAAAAAGAAAACCAGCTTAAGTTGACAACCCGAGAGGGCGATTTAAGTGATCTGACCTCTTCATTCAAACAAAGCCAAGCTTGAACCATCGTTAGCCCAAAACCAATCTTTTCTTTAGTCATAACTCTAACCAAAACAACAAGTCATAAGCTAACCCATCTGCTCTGTGTTGACGATCCCCATTAAAACCTTATCCACACTTGTACTCTAAAAATAGGAACTGCCTAACTTTGAGGCCCCATTCCACCATAGGGCAATCGAAGGATCTCTTTATGGGTCGACCAGCACCAAAATGATTAATTACTTGAAAGAAATCTCCGAAGGTAGTGGGTGAAGAATTCATGTTATCAACATCAAAGCCAGTCGACCAAAAAGACTCCTCTTATCTCTTTTGTATTGTAAAATTTTTCACAATCTCATAAGTTTGTCACAACTTGTACCCTTTTTCTTTGAATGACAATATAACTGGTTGATTTCTTGCAAAACCTTTCTATAACTCTGCATTTTCACATTACATCATGTTTATCATTTAATTGATAATGCTTGATAAACAAACAAAACTGATAACAGGATTTCCTAGCATTACTTTGAAAGATAGAACTTTGTAGGGACTTTGTTTAAACGCCAAGAATGAACTCTTGGGGCCACAATCAGTCTTGCCTTAGGACCTCACTTCTGGAGAATATGTTCAAAACCTT
>JBBYHO010402051.1:25128-166109 GCA_038382025.1 Adansonia gregorii
CCTTCAAAGAAAGGAAGACCTTAATATTTAAAGCTTCTGAAAATCTAGAGCAAGGTTGATAAACCCTAGGCAAAAGGCCATCTCACCAAAGCTGAGAAAGCCCAAAACTAGCCATTGGTTTAGGCCTTTACAGTTATCACCCTTACATCAATTAGGTAGGCAATTATATCTCTATGCATTTTGCAGCATTTAATGTCTTATAGGCATCAGCTCATGTATGCAGAAGTCAAAGTTGTAGGGAACCTAGAGTACCATTTCTAATTTTAAAAAAATATCGAAAGGCCTCTAGTAAGTAACTTTGACCTTATGTGCGCATTGAAAATCACCTAAGAAGGGTATCTAAACTTATTTCCTTTAGTCTTTAAAGAGCAAGATGCTTATCAAAGCCCACACGAGCTGGTGGCAACTACCTATCTCAGTCCTCAAAAAGCACAACGCTTATTAAAGCCTACACAAACTGGTGGCAACTACTTACCTTAGTCCTCAAAGAGCAAAATGGTTATCAAAGCTCGCATAAGCTATGGCACCACATAACCTACCTCAGTCCTCAAAGAGTAGGACTTTTCTTACCTTAAAGTCCATACAAACCGATGGCACCTATTTACCTTAGTTCTTCAAGAACTAGACATCTTTTTCTACTTACTTTAAAGCCCACACAAGCTAGTGGCATTTGTCTACCTTAGTCCACGGAAAGTTGGACGTCTTTCTTTACCTCTTTTAAAGTCCACACAAGCTGATGGCACCTATTTGACAAAAAATGAAAAACAACCTAGTAAAAAGGTCAAAACCTACAAAACTCATCAAATTCTTTTTTTGTAAGCTGTTTAGCCCATCTTGACATAATACTAAATAACTCTTCACTTTTCAGCAGGCACACAAATCCATCACCCCATCTGAATAAAATGGTGTCTATTTATCTTTGCCTTGTTCCTAATACTTAGCAATGACCAAAGAGGGGCAGCCATAGACACTTCATTTTGTCTAGACTGGTTTTTGGCATCCTAGGAGTTAGGTAAAAGATGATCAAATAAAAAAAGTACAAATAAAAGCTAGGGTAGGTGCCAGGTAGAAAATTTTTTTTGGAAAGGTCTAAAATGCCGATAGGCCATAGTAAAGAAAATATAAAAACGAGGCATTAAAGGCCACTTTTCATGGTGTCACCAAGGTTATTCAAATGAATACACAAATAAATTTCCTATTGTTTATGACCTAGTTGAGGTAAATCAGGAAGCCATAGATACGTAAAGTTATATTGGGGCATAAGTATTGATATGAGGCTTTTACGGTGTGAAAAACTTGAATTTTCATATGTAGTATCAATACAAGAGGGTTTGGTATTGATACCTAAGCTATGATATCGATACCTAGCATGTTTGTATCGATGCAGACTTTTGGCAAAATGTATTAATACATAAGCATGAGTATTAATACAAATTTATGGAGTATTGATACTGGCCTCTAAGTTTTGAGATTAGAAACATTTTTTACTTTTAGTATCGATACACAACTAATTGTATCAATTCTCAAGAGTAAAAAGCACTTTTTGTATCGATGCATCATGTTTTGTATCAATACCCAAGGCATTTTTGCCTACTTCGAGCCACTTTTCAGCCTTTAAAAATTGGATGTAAACATGGTTTTACACCAAGTAATTATCATAAATCATTGCAAACCTTAACTATGAGTTCATTAACAATTCTAACTAATTTTCAAAGTCCAAACAATTAATGACAAAGGTCACTTTCATAAGATATATAGGTGTAAGAAGGTACGGTGGCCATATCTCCAATTACAGGCTTTCATAGCCTTTCTGCCTCCTTACTGAGCATGGCAGAACCAATAAGAAGAGAGTCAACTGAGCATGGCAACTGGAGATGTCCCTTGGTGTAGAAGAAAAAAATAAAAAAATGCCCTTTGCATTGTCTTCTAAAAGGAGAGGGCTGAGTATTAAGAAAAAAGGAGAACACTACTAGCTATCTCAAAAAAAAAACTCTCTTAGCTATCAAAGAAGCTTTCCAGCAATCCCAAAAAAACTTCTCATCTATCCCTACAAATCTTTCAACCATTTTAGCTCAAAAACTCACCATAACACTATTCTATTACTTTTCACCTTGAACCAACCTCCAATCTTGTAGCTCTCTAAAACCACTACCAAAACACCTAAAAAACGTAACCTTTCACACATTTTCATCCTTAAAATACCCCATCAGCAACCATATTACCAGAAAACTTCTTTCTTTCACCCTTTTCTTGCTAAACAATAGCAAAAAGAGGGAAAGAACTAAGCTGAAAGTCACTACTTTAAAAAAAGGGAAACTTCATGCCTTTATTGGTATATTTTTTACCTCATTCCATATATTTTCTATTTTGATAATCCGTTTCATTTTAGTGAACCTTCATATTACCATGACTCTCCTAATACTCCCATGCATCCTTGTTGCTTTGTTTATGGTAGTCCTATGATTTTAATGGCCCTCTTGACATCTTGATGTTATTATATATATAAACTCACCATGTTTCATTTTCATCATCACACAGCCTCATTTCATGCATTTTTTGTCACGTTCCTTCCATATTCGCATATCCATTTCATATTGAAACGATCGCCTTAATATGTCTTAGTATGATACTCTAACCCTTTTTTTAAAAATAATATATTTTGCCTTTGTTCTTAACTATTTTTATAACTCTATTTTAGAGGACACTCTAACCTCATTTCTTTGAGAGATATTCCAACCCTGCTTTACCTCAAAAACTTAAAATTTTCTCTCCTTCAGATGCTTTAAACTGTTTTGATAAAAATTATCTTTGTTCTTTAAATTACCATTGAATTCAAGCCAGTCTCTAAGGTTATCATTCTGGTTATTCTTCAAGAATCAAAGGTAATCAAGAGATACATTTCGATTGCCCCTCTGTTTTTTATTTTCTTTTGTTTATGATTGCTTATTTATAATATTATTGTATTTTTTATTTTTTGCCTTACGAACTTATTTCCTTTCATAGTGTTATTGTGCATTCATATATAAAATTCATTTTCCAATAAAATTTACAAGGCGATGTTTCGTGTTGGTATCTTTCCAGTGCCTAATATGAAACATTCAATTTTTAAAATCCAATTCGGACATCGTTTTCATAAAAAATCCTTATGTTCCTCACACCTCCCAGGCGCAAAGGTGATCTAGTTTTTCTTAATAAAAAAGCCCCTGGATTTACACTTTCCAAAATTTCATGTATTAAAGAGGATTTTATCTAAATAGAGACTAAATGGAACCAATTTAAACGAAACCAAAGGGAGATATAGTTAGCAGGCATCGATTTCGGGCATCGTGGAGGTGCTAGTCTTTTCCCGCGTGTAACCAACTCCCAAGCCCAACCAATGAATCTTTAGACTTCGTAGACCTTGAAATTAGTGTTTTTAATTTCACAATTCATGATATTGTTTTCAATAGGCATTCGATCTTGCCTAGCCTAAAATGAACGATGGTGACTCTAAGTTTATGGCCACTTCATGATGGCCATCGGGTCCAGTTAGATGAATGACTGGTTTGATGATCCTTACTGCTTCATAGAATTATGCCTAATCCAAATCCCAATCAAGGGATAGCTCAAAGATTGGACCACAACCTATCACCATTTATTTTTAAGTCGAAAGAGCTATGCCCTTCGGATTATTCAAAGTTTTAAATGTTAGCCACATGGCAATAAACTTCTATTCCCTTTTTGCTCACAATGAAGCCTAATAGTTTGTCAAATATGACACCAAATGTGCATTTTGCTGAAATTAACTAGAACTGGTATTTGTAAAGTCGTTTAAAGAGTTCTTGTAGATCACTCAATGTTCACTCTCTTTTGACGATTTGGTGATCATATCATCCACACAGGCCTTGATTTCTTTATGTATGAAATCATTGAACAATTTTACCATTGCTCTTTGGTCGATTTACATAGCGTTCTTAAGCTAAAAAAGCATCACTTTGTAATAAAAAGTGCCCTAGATGGTCACGAAGGTAGTCTTTTCCATATCTTCAATCACTATTTGATTTGGTTATATCCCAAAAATCCATCCATGAAGGAAAATAGTGTATTTTTTGTGATGTTGTTTACTAGGGTATCAATATAAGGTAAAAAGTAATTATCTTTTGGCTTGGCTCGATTTAAATCCTTATAATCTATACACATCCTATTTTACTGTGCTTCTTAAGAACTGAAACAATATTGGCTACCTATTCTGTATATTTATCTACTTTGAGAAATCTTGCTTTAAATTATTTCTTTACTTCTTCTTTGATCTTCATAAGCATTTAGGTTTCATCCTTTTCAGCTTTTGTTGTATGGGTTTACATTCGGGTTTGAGTGGAAGTTTATGGACTAAAACATTAGTGTCTAATCCGAGCATGTCTTGGTAGGACCCAGCGAACACATCTCGATACTCTTGGAAGAGACTTTTAATTCATCTCGAGTTAATTTTTATGAAGGTTCTAATTTTGAATTCTTTCTGGTCTTCTTCTATTCTAAGGTTTATGGTTTCAGTGAGTTCTCTATGAGCCAATATATGTTTTTATTCCTATTCAATTAGTCTCAGTTGGTCTGGAGTATGGGGTTTTTTTCAGAATTCTCTTTAGATTCAACCTCACCAGTGCAGATTGGTTGCTCAAAATTGATATCTAGAGTCTCAGTATGAATATTCAAGTCACTTTTATTAGGGTACCTAAAATATGAAAAAAAAAAAATAATATACGTGAAAAACTATGTAGAAAAAAGTCTAAGAGTTGGTAAGAGCTTTGGAAATGAACACAAAAGATGAAATGCATAAAGTTAGTCAATTTCATTGATAATACTTAATAAAGGATGCCCATACAAAGGATCCCACAATGCTTTTAGGCAAAAGCATGCAGATTTAATTTATAGTATTACTTTAAAATAAACTTGAATGGTATAGGAATCGCAATTTCAGTTCAAACACTTAGAACAAATCCTGATGGGAATAGGCCAGTCTCTTGGTTTACCACTAACATCTTTGGTTGATCATTTGCACTGATGGAGAGCTCCCTAATTGCCTTGTTTAGTATGAGCATAAAATTGGCGGAGTCAGTATTCATATCTCCTCTTGGATAAATTTTCTCGAAGTAATGGAAACATCGTTAGTTCATATCTTATTTTTTATCTCAACAGATAAGCCATCCTTTTCTCACAGTTGTTCTGAGTTTTGTTTTATTTTTTGCTATCTAGTGGGCTTAAATCCTATCCCTCTTCTATTGATTTGGTTGACAACTTTTAAGGCTTTGGCAATCCCTTAGAGGTGTTTTCCAAGTCCTTTTGTGGCTTGGAAACTTTGCCAATGATTAACTTTAGACCCATACGAGTGCTCTTCAATAAGTTAGGCTTAACCATTGGCAACCCTTCCTTGTCATAAGTGGCATTGACAAACTCAAAGCATTAAAATGAGGATTCTAGGACATCATCATTAGGTTTGATATATAAGGCATTGGTTGAGGTAATAATAATGATATTTTCTTCTCATTCAACGCTGATGACATTGTTTTTTATGATGAATTACAACTTTTGATGTAATGATGATGGCATTACCCCCTTTGAATGAATCCAAGGCCTTCCCAATAGGTAGTTATAGGATAGAGTAATAACCATGACATGAAAGTCTACTTCATAATTACACGGGCCAATTAGAGTGGAATAGTGATGTTTTCCATAATGTTTTTGCAAGTTCTATCGAATGCTCGCACCATCATATGACTATTTTGGATATGAAATGCTTTACATTCGAAGCCAACCGATTATCAATGAGCACTTGTGTAACATGCTACCTTTGTAGTATGTGGTGATGTGAAAAGCTTTATAGTTTCCTCTTCCTTCATAAGGAATCTTAACATCGCTGAAAGATATATAGTTGTCGATAATGATGATGCTTACAAGGGGATCCATTTGACCTCTAGAGATGCTGAAAGAGACATAGGCCTTAGTCAAAACCTTGAGGAAAGGTTTCTTATGAGCTTCAGAGTTCAACAGCAGTGACAACACAGATATCTTGGTGAGTTACTTGTGCAGCTGATCAACAATGCTATATTCGCTATGCTTGATGAACTTAAGGAATATTATAGCTTCGTTCTCACTCATTGGCTCTTTGATAGCTATTGAATTTGAGTTTTTGGTTATAGGCTTTGGTGCTTAAGGAATAAGAGTAGTGTATTTCTATTGGGGTGTAACGTCTGCCACTTTCGAGTTAGGTGGCTTACCCTTGAAAGGTTAACATTTATGACTTGTGACTATATTGATCCAAGTTTTGCTTTCATGATTTCATGTAATTGCCTTTTTTTCTTATAAGGGAAAGTGGATGAAAGTTGAATGATCATCTTTGGCAAAGGTTGAACAGGTGTAGCTTTGACTCTTGGTTGATTGTCAAATAAGATCAATGGCTTTCTAACCCTGTAAAAAAGATTATTCTGATCTTTCTTCATGGCATTGATTGATGGCATTACATTTACTGATTGGGTATGTGAGGCTTGCTTTTTGTATTAGAAGTCAATGCCGCCCTTATTCACCATTCTTTGAACCATGGCATGAAACTTTTTACACCTTTGAAAAATGTGGTCATAGACGTTATAGAACATAGGTTATCACTTTTTCCTTTATCCTTTTGGCCTCGTTAACCAATTCAGCTTGCACTAGGATTTACGAAACCAAATTCATTGGTGTTACGACCTTTTTTATTTTTTTTACAATCTCACAGTTCTTATCAATTGCCATTCTTTCCATATCGGATCAATATGAACTTCGGATAAGCTAGCTCCATTATTTTATTTTAGCTCTTACCTAACCTTAATTTTTTCTTTTCTTTTGCCCTTGTCTGATTCACTTTTCATAGCTTCAACAACCATTCCACCTAATATGACCACATCCATAAAGTTCTTCAAGCAACTCTATGCTATTTTCTCATAGCAAGGGGCTTGTAATGTGTTGATGACAGTCAACAAAGGATGAATCTGGGTAGCCTCTTCCATTCATCTCAAAGCGCACTACTTGAAGCTTTCATCAGCTCTCTTTTTCATGCTTATGAGAGAAAGACAATTCAAGATCTAATCATCAATAATTCTCTCCTTATTTATGGCATTAATAAATAGATAGATGCACTCATCAAGCTCTTTATGTAACTCAATTTTAGACCAGTCCATCATACCTTGGACCATCTCTAAGAATGATAGGCAGTGCTAAAGGACATGTTCTTGATTATAGTGACAGCAAGGTGGTTCAATGGCTTTTGTAATTTGGTTTTTAATGTTTGACACTATTCTATCTTTTACAAAAGCTTGCTAGACTTTACTCATTGGGATTTTACTTCTTTAATGCTATTTTTGACCCAACAACCTTATCCATCGATTATCGATTCATCATTGGTTTTGTATGGTTAGAATTGGCTTTGACATTTGGTCTAAAGCCCTTGTTCAACTGTGATCATATTTTTTTCTAGTAGACATTATACCTTCTTTTAAATGAGATGAAATTCTTAATAGAATGGCCTTGTGCTCTAATATGGTACTCATAATAGGCATTCTCATGGTACCACTTAGGATACGGTGGTGATCTTGGGTTTATGAATACTAGGGCCATTAGTTGACTAGCCAATAGACGAAAGTAGATCTTTTTGCAAGAGTAAGGAAGTAGCTCAAAGTTCTCCCTTTCTTGGGGTAATTGTTGATTGTTTAGAGCTCTTTGCATTGTTCATGTTATGGGGTTATACATTTCAGGCCATGTTTTAAACTGTATTTAGTGTAAAGCTTACTGTTGGAGTGAACCCAGCAGAATGAATTAGCTATGGTGCTAGTGAATAAAGGTTACAACCTAGATTTAACATGTTTAAGATGTACACAACTTGCTTCGAATGTAGATTCTAATTAAATCTGCATGACTTTTGCTAACAACATTCACCTTCTTCTCCTAGCCTTATTTATTAGCTTCTTGACTAACCTAGATGATTCTCCAATGGATATCTTGCATATTTGATTACGTTATCGATCATTTTGCCTAATATAACCATATTGATGAAAATTTTGATGGTATTTCCCATTAACCTATCATAGTTAAGAGCTCGTAAAGTGTTGATAAAAGTGGCTATCATCTCTTTCTTGGTCAAATAAAGGTGAACTTGAGTTGCTTCCTCTCTCTACCTTTGAGCATATTGCCTGAAACTCTTAGAGGCTTTCTTTCCCATGTTTATAAGGGAGAGATGAGCTGGACCCAATCAAACGCATGCTTGTATTGATCAAAGAGGGCGCGAGCCAAATCTACCCACGTGTAGGTGATTAAGCCCTATATACCTTTGAATAGGTGCCCTAGTTAAACTATCTTAAAAATAGTGAATTAGTAGCTTTTCATTCTCTTTATACTAGGCTATCCTATGGTTATACATGCAGAGGCATACCATTGGGTCTGTACTTCTATTATACTTTTTAAAATCTAATGCTTTGAATTTAGGCAGGATGATGAGACTGAAAACTAATCACAAAGATTTTACATCTATAACCCTAAATTTGTCACTTTTTTGATAGCTCAAAGACATATTTCTCGTGACTAATACCTGTTTAAGCCTTCATCTTTTTTCAAAGACCTCTTTGCTTTTTCTTGTTCTATTTGCTCATCAAAATCTAGGACTATAAGCCTCATTGGTGGAGAGCCTACACCCTAAAATGCTTGGATTAGATGGGATACTACTATAAGGTTAATGTAAATGAATGGCTAAGTTGATGGGATATTTGCTGTCGGAGTATGTTGTCTATCAACATCCTTTCCTGAGCATTAGTAGATTAAGTACCACCGTTTAAGTTGCTTTTAGGATTATTTGATTCTTTTCTCGCATAAAAATGCTCGTTTGCTTGTTTTCCTTAAAAGCCTTAGAGAATAGCTTAGTCAATTTTGCAATCTAAGCTTAAAGTTCTTTATTCTTATGGAGTGATTGCTCTTGGGACTCCCTATACATAAGTTTAAGTCGCTCAATGCTGGATTAGTGATCACTCTTCATGGCTTATCAATGGTTGTGAGTGTTATACTAATGATGAACTATAGATTTCATGTTTTACAGCACCTTCACTTTTGATTATTGCTGGATCAGATTTTTATGATATGTCATAGAGATTTTTGATAAGATGAAGATGGGTATGCAATTAAATAACAATTAACATGAATGCATAAAGTAGTAAAAGAATCTAGATTAACCATGTAAATACAAATGGTATAATCAGACTTAGGGGAATAGTTTCATCATAACATTTTTCATTAAAGCAACAAAATATCCGTATTACACTCGATTACATTCGAAAATGCCTAAAGTGGTTATATTGATTGATCATATGTTCCATAAAATACGATAATTCTTGTTCATGGGCTCTAACAGGCAAGATGTCATGTGCCAAGGATCGAGTCACATCCGTCATATTCTTGGCCCCTAATTGGGCTACCTAAATTTGTATAATGAGATGATGGTAATGTTCCTGGTAATTTAGGCATGCTTGATCAACCCTTTGTAGCTATTCTTGCTTAGCTATTTGGAGGCTCTTACAAGTTCATTAACTTGGTCTTAAATTTTGAGTGTCAGAGTCTAATTCTCAATATGATTTGCTCTCAAATCCTAAATTCAAAATTTTTGCCATCCATTTTTTCATCGGTAAGTTAATGCAAGGCCACGGGTTCTAACAAGCTTTCCTGATCAACTTTGGCTTCTACTTTACATCAAAGTAGTTCCTACTCAAATGTAGCAATTACTGTCTTCCACTTAATTGATGACTTACCAAGGCATCCAGACTTGCTTAATTTACTAAGGGCCACATAGTCTTTCCTTAGACTCTTAAGATCTTCTATAATAACGTTTTCCTCTTTCATATCCCTATTCACCTCACCATCCTGAAGGTAGAGGTTCATCTCTAATTGACTTTTTTTCCTTTAAGCAGGTGATTTCCTTGGCAAAGGTTGCCTTGTCTTGTTCGAGCTCTAGCTTAAGTAATTTAATCTCAAAGGGAAGTTGATCAATTGATATCTATGATGTTCTAATGGTAAACAAAGGTATAGAGTCATTGATGCGACAGATCCTCCAATCATCACATTTGTGGGTCATATTACTTCCTTTTCAATAACTTTCCAAGCAAGGGGTTTGTCTCCAAGCATGGAAAGCTAGCTAAACTTTTGATTTGTAATTGGGCTTCCCATAGTTGAAATACCACTACTCTAGGTCCTGGGCAAAGAGGTTAAATTGTCAACAATAAAATTGTCATAGGATTAGGATAGGTGCATAACTAGTGCTTCCTTATAATCCTATGAATGGCGTATAACTATAATCTCTGCTGTCTGTGGTGAAAACCAAAAGGTTTTCCATGTCACTTCCTCTCCACTAAGGTTTTGGAATTTTTGGACCCATTGCTTTTTAGACTTGTTTTAAGGCCATTCTTTCTTAAGGACCTTAGAGATAAGGCTAAAGTTGGGTAAAAAGTTGTATGGCATCCTTTTTTCTTCAAGAGAAAAGTGACTGACAAGGTAGATGTAAAGAAATATTGCTTCATCCAATAAAGCAACCCGTACTTATCTTATTACAAAAGCGGAGAGCTCGGATAGTTTAAACAACAATGCCTGATATAGGATTGATGTTACAGCATAATCAGGCAATGAGATTTGCTACAGTAGCTTCAAGTAGCCTAATGTTTTCAAAAATATAACAAAACTATATATCATCAAGGCATAGATATCTTGAACTTTTCAGATATAAATAGTACTTGCCATTGCTTCTTTCAAACTGGCCCATGAGATACACTCATTGTTCCCTTTCATCTTGATACGATCCTCAATTTAGGATTTCATTGCCTTGAGGATTTGAGCTAATTTTTTCCTAAAAGTTAGAGGGTACAAAGCTTTGCAGTGTATTCTATCAATCTTAGCCTCTCAATATTGAGTAACATAGCGTATTCATCAATGGTGGCAGCCAAATCTTCATGATTGAAAGTGAACATTGATATGCTGGGTTTCAAAACATAGATGCAACTTGCAATAGAGCAATATCCAAATGAGCCTAGAGTAAAAAGACTATATCTCTACATCTCTTAGTGAATAATTCCCTTTCAGTATTTTCCCAACTTGTCTATATATGCTTCAGATCATGCCAATAATTTTGATGGTATCTTATCTTAACCCTTTCATACATCGTTAAGACATACTTGAGTTTGAAAATGTCTTTATCTTTACGTTACTAGCACCTTACCCATGCTCAAACTTTTTCAAAAAGCTTTAGATCTAAAAATTGATTATTGCTCCATGATAGACACCTCTTAATGAGCATTGAACCATTAGCTAATTGTCCCAAATGATGATTATGATGAAATTATCCAGGCATCAAACAAAAAAATAAAAATGAGCAAAGTTAGTGACCACACAAAATAGTAATCATAAAAATAAGGATGTATATATAAAAAAAACAACAAAAAATACATCATCGAGATGGCCCTAACGATAAGCGATGCGATGCCTAGGGGCGAACACAATAATTGACAACAAACGAACAACGTAATGGCATATTCAAATTAAAATTGTCCTTAGCAAGGTGAGACGACAAGGACAAGACTGACCGATTAAGTGATAATGCTTATAACAAATACATTTTAAGTTGTCATTCGAACAACATTTTAGCTTGTTTTGGTCATATATGATTTTTTTATGGGGGACTATAAGTGATGACATTTGCTTGTCATCAACCACTTATTGAAGAGTGTTAGCTGTAGAACTTGATAGCATACCCTAAAATAATCATGAAATAAAATAACAAACATGGGTGATAACATATATTATCGCCTATGTAACATGGTATACAGGAGCAAAGGCAAGAGTGTTTCATTAAGTGACCTTATTCTTCGGGTTATTCTAGTTGCATTCTGGTATAATTTGACATGGTTTGGCTTATAAGGTTTGTTATATGGGTTTAAGTGGACTCCTAGATTGATATTTGAATCATTCTTCTATCCAAAAAGGACAGTCAAGGCATCTTGATCCTAGGCCCATTGTAGGTTTGGTGGAACAAGTTTGATCTAGTGGATGTATTTCCCTATACAAGTGAAAAGGGGTAATCAAAGAGACATAGGTAATTTATGCCTAAGAAGGTCTTGCCATGTCTATACAAAGGGTTTTTTTAAGAAAGTGGATGGCTTACTTCCTTATAATAATTAGGATACTAACCTTACCATGGTGTTTGGTGGGAATCTAGCATAAATGCAAGTGCACGGTATGTGCCAAGAAAGCAATCAAACTTTTTGTTTTACCATTATATTACCATACTTATTCAGGTCAATATTTATTTGGGAACAAAATAGTCCTCCACATTCATAGGGTAAAAACCCTAAAAGATAAAACATTAGTGAACAAAGGTGAAAAGGGATTATAACCAAATAATGAGAATTAGAAAAAAGCTAAGAATTAAGCAAGTTATAGCTAGTCATAAGCTCAACTCTCTAATCTTTCCCCAATAGAGTCACCAAGTTGTCACCACATATACTTTTTTTCTTCTCTCCAGACGATTTGAAATGAGTTAAGAGATATATGGCATTTGGTCAGAGCCTTTGAGTTATGACTTGGTTAGGATTTGGATTAGGCATAGTGATATGAAGGGAAGAAAGATCGTTGGGTCAATTCCTCATCCGATTAATCTTGGAAGGTTAGCATGAAGTAACTATAAATTTGGAGTCATCACCAACCAAAATGGGTGCACATGAGTTAAGAGATATATGGTGCTTGGTCAGAGCCTTTGAGTTATGAATTTGTTGGGATTTGGATTAGGCACAGTGATATGAATGGGAGAAAGCATTGGGCGAATTGCTCATCCGACTAGTCTTAGAAGGTTACCATAAAGCAACTATAAATTTGGAGTAATCACTGACCATTTTTGGCTAGGCATGATCGGATGCCTATTGAAAACAATATCTTGAGTTATGAAACTCAACACATTAATTTCAAGGTTTACAAGGTCTAGAGATTTGTTGGTTGGGTTTAGGAGTTGGTTACACATGGGAAGGATTAGCGCCCCCAATGCACCCAAAATTGGTACTTGCTAATTATATTTCACTTCTACTTTGGTTTGATCAGCTCTATTTGGTTATTATTTGGATATAATCTTCTTTAATTAATGAACTTTTGTGGAAAATCTAAATCCAGGTCTTGATGGAAAATTTTATATTACTTATGCGCCACAGAGATATGAGAAGCATAAGGATTTTTTTATGAAAATAATTTTTAAATTAAAATTTGAAAATTCAGATATTACGTATTACGCACTAAAGAGATATTGACATGGAACATTGCCTTGTAAAAATTTTTTTGAACACAAATTTTAAATATGAATGCATGATAGTTGCTACAAAAAAGGAAACGCATTAGTAAGATGAAAAAGAATATAATAATTTTACAAAAAAATAATCACAAACCAAAGAACATAAAAGGGAGGGAAGAGCATCATGTATCTTGTAATTGTCTTCGATTATTGAAGAATAATCGGGATGACAATTTGGAGACATGTTTGGATTCAGTGGTAATTTGAGGGTCAAAAAAAGTTTTTATCGAAACAATTTAGGATATTTGGAAGAGAGAAAATTTATGTATTTTAAGGCAAAATAGAGTTAGAGTATCCCTAAAGAAAAAGATTTTGATGTTTTAAGAGAATAATTAGGAATAAAGAGAAAATTTGAGTTTTTCAGTGAAAAATAGGGTTGAAGTATCCTCTTAGAGTGGTAACTTAGAGTATCCCTAAAGATAAAAATATTTGATGATTTAAGACAATAATTAGAAATCTCGAATAAATCTAAGAGAGAAATTTCAAGTTTTTTTAGTGAAAAACAAGGTTAGAGTATCTCCTCGAAGTGGTGGGGTTGGAGTATCCCTAAGAACGATGATTTTTGCTATTTTAAAAGGAAAGGATTTTTTTTTAAAAAGGTATATGGAAAATAGGAAGCAAAGATTTGTATAAAATATATTTTTATCTTAAGCCTTAATCTGAGCCTAAAAGGCTTATGTTGTAAGTGAAACAACTGGATGCATTTCAAGAAGTTTGATTGTCTCAATGATGGCTATTCGAGAGACTAGGTTAAATTTAATTTTAGAGAAAATAGGGGTAGCATCATGCTGTTTCCCTCCTTAAATGATTCAGGGTTCATCTGAAGGCTTTAGGGGGTTAAGCGAGGTATGACCAGAAAGGTAGCTTAAAGAGGTCTAATAGAAAAATATTTTAAAAATCCTAGAGAATCACCTTCTAGGCATAATTAACTTTTTGGATTAGGCATGTTTCAACACTAGCAGCATGTATAAGGGAAAGGGCGTGCTAGACTTTGAAAAATCATTTTGGGCTCATTTGGAATTGTTAAATCATAAATAATACCTTTTCAGAAAGGAAATTTTGCAAATTTTCTAGGAAAATATTTACATAATATAGAAAAATCATCTGATGGGCCGAAATGGCGTGAACAGAATATAGCA
Source organism: Adansonia gregorii (assembly GCA_038382025.1). Lineage (NCBI taxonomy): Eukaryota > Viridiplantae > Streptophyta > Magnoliopsida > Malvales > Malvaceae > Adansonia > Adansonia gregorii. The sequence goes on from JBBYHO010402051.1 coordinate 39,637, forward strand.
TGCTACTTCAAGGGGTTTTGGACAGCAAAGATTCAAAAAATCATAACTCCCTCATCCGAGATGATCTGAAGGCAAATGAAACACCTTTGGAAAGTTATTTCAATGCCCACTAAGGGAAAACCATCATAGAATTCTAGAAAAAAATCATTTTTTTAAATTTAATTTTTCAATTTTTTAGGATATTCAATTTTTCAGGTAACTTGGGGTCAAGTTTGAGTTAAGGAAATTTGAATATCCACAACATAGGGAAAATAATGACATGGGCATCATGAGTTCATTCCATAATCCTAGAGTAATTTGGAATGATGAGCAACCCATTGACATGCGACCATCAATGTGTTAAACTTAATATCAAGGCTTAATGTATTTTTCAAATAAAAGGGTACAATTTTGCTTGAAAAACATCTTTCAACTTATTTTGTCATGATCCGAATCTAAAGTGTTTAATTTGTACCCAAAATTAGGCAACTAGTTTTATGAAAACATTAAATCCATGCTAGTCTCTCTCTATTGAAGGTAGCATGAACTTACCATGGGGTTTTGCTTTTTGAAAATTGGATTTTTAGCAAACAAGCAAGCATCTTGACAGAGATAACACATGTAAACACACAAAGATAACAAAAAATTAAGAAGGTGACAAATAAGGTGCATGGAAATAATAACTCTATGAATGGCATAAAAAATCATGTTGTGAAAGATTACATGAACATATTTAAGCAAAGAAAAGTACACTGGAATTTTTAAAATAGCATTTTAATGCTATGAGACTCCTTAAACTGAAAGAAAGTGCATGAAAATACTTATGATATGTTAGGAAGAACATTCAAGCACGCATTAAGCATGTGAAAATAGATGAAATACAACAAAAAATGCATGAATAAGGGATGGTTTTGACGATTGAATGAAAGAGTAGAAGCTTGACCTACCAAAAAACATCAAGGCATAAAAAAAACACCAAAATCCTAAGATTGCCACAACCAAGGCAATAATAATGCTTAGGAGTCCTAGGATGGTTATGGCAACATAAATGGTTCACTATAATGGTACAAATGTTAGAAATGAGAAAAAAAATAGAGCTAGGTGAGAAAATATACTAGATGCCTCTAACTTTAGCCCGTTTCTTTGAAAAGTAACTTCAAACTCATTTTCTTTCTCTTTTTGTTGTTAATATGGTAGAACCAATGAAAAAAAGACTTTTCTGGTAGGGTGTTGATGGAAGGAAGTTTTTAAGAGGAAGGATAAAGGGAATAGAGGATCTTAGAAGTGTTTTTGGAGGTGATTTTAAGAAGCTGTCGGAATAAAGGAACATTGAGGGTGAAAGGTAATGGAACAGTGTTTTTAGGAATGTTTTAAGGCTAGAATTGCTAGAGGTTGAGATTGCTAGAAAAATTCCTCCTCTCTGCTAAGCCAAGATTGGTTCCCTTTTAAATTCAAGGTTTAGCCAACGCTTTTTAGAGACAAAGCAAAGGCATTATGGGATTTTTACCTTATGTACTACTAGACGACCCTAGGTAGTATGCTCAGTTGCCCTTATTGCCACTAGTTCTATCATGCAGAGCTGTGGTGCAGAAAGACTGTGGCTATTTACAATAGGAGAAAACCTAGTCATGCCCCCTAACAAGCCATATATTTCATGAAAATGGCCTTTTTCATTAGCTATTTGGACTTTAAAAATTTGTTTAAGTCTAATCATGAGCCCGGAGCTGTAGCTTGATATGAATTATGATGATTTTTGATGCAAGAAACATGTTTGAATTAGATTTTAAAAGGCTAAAAAATGGCTTGAACTGAGCAAAAATGCCTTGGTGTATTGATACAAAACATGTTGTACATGAGTATCGATAAAAGGAAGCATGTACTGATACCAAAAGCAAAAAATTATTTCTAGTCTCAAAACTTATAGCTTTATATCGATACTTCAAGGATTTGTGTCAATACATTTTGCCAAAAATCACAACTTTAGCTATTTCCAAGGCCTGTATCGATACAAACATGTTAAGTATCGATACTAAACCTTCTTGTATCGATACTACACACAAAAATTTGAATTTTTGGTGGCGTGAAAGCTTCGTATCAATACTTATGCACTAATATGAATTGCATGTACCTTAGACCCTTGAATACTTCACATTGGTTACAAATATTGGGAAAATAACCAATGCTCATTTGAATGACTTCAATGACACCCTAAATAGTGACCTTTAAGGCCTCATTTTTGCATTTTTCTTTAACATGACCTATAAGCACTTCAAGCCTTCCAAAAAAAAAATTTCACTTGGCGTCATGTCCCTTAATAATGCATGGCAACACAACACCTAACAGTCATTGCCATTTTTATTTTTTATTTTTTTTTTGATTTTATCATTTTTCAATTATGCCTTAAGATTCTAGAAATTGGCTTGGACAAAATGAGGTGTCTACACTAAGAAAATAACATTTTGGAGTTCATTCAACCATGGATCTAAGCGTGGAAAGTATGATTTATCCTTAAGATTGGAAGACCAATTTAGTGAAAATATTAAATCCATGCTAGTCTTTATTTATTAGAGGTAACATAAATCTAAGTTAGGGGATTTTTTTGAAAATCGAATTTTTTGCAACAAAAAAAGAATACATTTTGACAAAAAAAGTTATGAATAAAATGCAACATACATAACAATGAACTTAGGGAACACACTTAAACAAACAAAAATGATATTTTAACAATGAAAAAGGAGGCAGAAATGTAGGATGATGACCAATGAGATGCATGAGAATGTTAGAATCATAAATTACATCTACAATCAGGCTATGTATGATGGCATGAACATTTTTAACCATAAAAAAGCATTCTAGAATTTTCAAGATGACATTTTTGCTTTATTAAACTTACCAAGATGCAAGAAAATGTGTGAATATGTTCGAAAGAAGTTAGGATGAAGATTCGAATATGAGTTGAACATGCAAGTGCGAGTGAAACATGGCAAGAAATGCATGAACAGGAGTTATTGTGATGGTAAAAATAAAGTATGGCACATTTGACCATTTAAGCAACATCAAGGCATTAAGAGGATCATTAAAATCCTAAGACTACCACAACCAAGTTTATAATAATGCATAAGAATCTTAAAAGGGTTATAGCAACATTAATAGGCCATTGAATGATGTAAATGTTGAAAAAGAAGAAAATAAGTAGAGCAAAGAGGAGAAAATATACCAAAAGCTTTGAGCTTCAACCTTTTCTTTGAGTAACAACTTCAGACTTACCTTTTTCCTTTTTTTGATGTTAAAAAGAAATAAATGATCAAAAGAAGGGGATTTTTAGTTAGGATATGGATGGAAGAGACTTTTGAGAGAAAATATAAGTGGAATAGGGGCTTTGGAGGGCTTCTTAGTGGTGGTCTTAAGGAGCTAAGGGAATGGAGAAGGGTATTTGGTTTTTAGTGGTTGAAGGATATTAAGAGAATGTATGAAATTGATTGCTTTCTCTACTCAGAATATGTATGATTGGGTTTTTTGCTTTCTCTTTATGTCTTCTCTATCTCAGCTAAGCTAAAGTTGGCATATATAGCCATGTGAATATGAAGACAAAAAATGCAAAAAAGCAAGTGTATGATAGGGTTTTGGTGAATGTACCTCATGCAAAGACAACGTAATATGCTTAACAGCCATGCAAACTCATTGGTTTGCTCAGCAAAAATAGTTGATTAAGACCACTTTATGCAGCTGAGCATTATGGAAAATCAGCCTTAACCATTATATATTTGCCTAATGCCATAAAATCTTCCTTGTCATTGGTTATTTATGCCTCAAAATTTCTCTAAATCCAATCAAAAGTCCTTAGCTAAGGCCTGGTATGAATTTTGATGATTTTTCATGGAAGAAACATGTTTAAGCTGGATTTTTAGATCAATGGTGAAAGGGCTAAAAATGGTTTGAACTATGCAAAAATGTCTTAGTGCATCAATACAAAACATTTTGAATTGATACAGAAAGTAATTTTTGCCCATGAGTGCAATGCACTAAAGCATTTATCGATACTAAGAGCAAAAAAAAAGTTTCCAGTCTCGAGACCTAAAGGTATGTATTGATTCTACAGAGGCTTGTATCAATATTCTTACTTGAGTCTCGATACATTTGGCGAAAAATCATAATTTTAGCTATTGCCAAGGCCTATATTGATACAAACTTGCTAAGTATCGATATCACACCTTAGGTCTTGATACTAAACCCTCTTGTATCGATACTACATATGAAAATTTGAATTTTTAGTTGTGTAAGAGCTTGGTATGAATACTTAGGCACCAACATGACTTGCATATGCCTTTGGCCCCCTAAATTACCTCACTTTGGTTGAAAATGCTGGGATATTTACCCATGCTTATTCGTATAACTCTAATGATGCCAATATGATGATTTTGGATGCTTTAGATGATGGCCTTTGATGCCTTAGATGATGGCCCTAACAAACAGGGTGTATGCAAGATAGATGATAGCATAAATTACCTAAAAGGTTATCAAATTTTTAATGACATATATATATCATTAAGTTTTTGTTATTCCTGTTTGTCACAACATGGCCTAGATACGAATCCTGAACAACGTGACCTAAAATGGTGAACATACCCATTGTTCCTATATGTATATCATTATTTTTGCTTTTTTGGTAGGGCCATATCATTATTATTTTTTATTATTTTTCATGCCTAGGGATTGAGTTGTCAAGATGAATCACTCACTAGACTTAACTCTAAATAATCATTACGAAACAACCATTTTTCTAGAGTCGCCACCAATCTATTTCAACTAGGTGAGATTGGTCACCTCTTGGAGCTTATATTTCTAGGATTGTGAAACCCATAAAAACAAACTCTGAGGTCTATGCTCATACTAAAGATCGGTTGAAAGGGTTCGAGAATCTGTTAAAATCATGAGTAATGACCAACATTCTTATGCTGCTCGACAATTAGTACCTAATTAATCATGTGTTAACATAAATTTTGATTTTTATTTAATTTTAACATTCCATATTTAACTATAATTCCCATGTTTAAAAGAAAATTTTATGAAACAACTTTAATACCTCGGAGAAAAAAATTGGGTTTTAATATTTTTGAAAATCAAAGTATCTTTAACACCATTCTGGAAAACCAAAAGAACACGAAAGGTTTTATCATTCCCTCTCATACCTTACTGGAAAACTAGTGGGATACAAAAGGTTTTGAAAACCAAAATATCTTTTGTATACCACTGGAGGGCCAGAGGAGTACGAAAGTTAAAAAAATCCCTATTTTCTCAAAAATTTTAAAAAATCCCTATTTTCATTATTTTAAAAGAATATATCATTATTAAGATAATCCATGAAACCTCTCTAATATGCTAGGAAAAATTTTATGTACTATTTTAACATCAAAGACATTACCTTAATTTTTAAGAATTTCAATTTTATTAACAATATTAATAATTATAAAAATCGTCCTAAGGCTCTGTTTAGACAAAATGTACTAAACTCGACTCCAAGGACTTGAATGTAGTTGATATGATCAAAATATCCCTTAAAGTACACCTTTGGCGTAAAAGTATCCTAGTGATGCTAAAGGACTTTATTCTAAAATAAATTAATAAAATGTCCCTAAAGAGTACCTTTGATGTAAAAGTATCTAAGTGCCCCAGAAGATTCTAGAACTTCATAGACAAACGAACCTATATCTACTTTACACTTTCAACATGAAAGTATCCTGATGTTCACCTAGGACTTGGTTAAAAAATAAATCAATGAAATATTACTAAGGTGTACCTTTGACATTAACTATCTCATACCGTAGAAGATTCTAAAACTTTATAGACAAATGAACCTATTCCTACGGTACATCTTCGACGTAAAAGTATCTTGGTGATCACACCGGACTTGATTTTAATGTAAATTACTAAAATGTCGCTAAGGTCTATTTTTGACATGAAAGTATCCCAGTAACCTTAAAAGACTCCACATCTCTGTAAAAAGATGAAACTTCCCCATTATGCACCTTTGACATATAAAGTATCTCGATGATCATGAAGGACTCGATTATAAGAAAAATTATCAAAATACCTCTAGAGTATACCTTCGCCCTACAAATATCATGGTAACCTAGTGGGTTTAGAAACAACATTGTCATTATGCCCTCCATGGATAAATTAGTTATTAAATTTGACCTAAAATGCAAAAATTGCTAATAGGTCTTTAAACTTTTCAAAATTATATTTCATATCCTAACGAAAAAAAGGAAGAATATGAAAAGTTTTAATAATTTCTAAACCCTTCTGAAAACAGGAATAATGCTAAAAATATTTTTTAAAATATCAAAAATATCAAATCAACCCTAAAATACAATTTCTAAATGATCCTTAAAGTTTGTAAACTTTGCAATTTAGTCCCTATACAAAATAAACACAATTAAATGCATTATTCATCACAAAAAGTAGGTAAATCATACCAAAGATCACCTTATCAGTTCGGCCAAGCTTTTATGGCCTTATAATAAAAATTTTGCAATTTTACAAATAAGTCTATACAATTTCTAAAGTTGCATTTTGTACCTTAGCGAAAAACCAAAAAAATATGAAAAGTTTTAATAATTTCTACATCCTTATAGAAGACCATAAGAATGTTAGAAATATTTCAAAATAACTAAAATACCCCTAAATGAATAACTTTTCCTAATGAATTTAAAACTTTTCTAATTTTTCAATCTAGTTCCTACATAATAAAAAATCATAAATTAACACAAAACACATCATGAAAATCATAACCACACAAAAATTCATGAAAATGATCTGACCAAACACTTACAGCCATAAAACAAATTTCCTCATTTTGCAGATTAGTCTTTAAACATTCTAAAATCCCAAAAAGGTCCATAAAATTTTAAAAATTCCTTAAACATTTAAGAATATGCAAGAAACACCCTTCAAATGGCAGTAAAGGCTCTTCGCCAAACATGAATGGCCCTAGAAAATATTTTCAATATTTTACAATTCAGTCTCTACATATCTAATATTACAAAATAATCTAAAAAACATAAAATCATCACCAAATTAAGATAACAACATCATCAAAAAATACCCATTAGACTCAGCCAAAGCATGAATATCACCAAAACAAAGTTTTTCTATCATGAAATTTCATAATTAATATCATAAATATATAAACAATTTTTTTCAAGAATGAAAATGCATAAAATCACTAATATTTCAACATAAATCAACATGAATATGACATGATAAATATTACTAAACATATATTTATAAAGATAATATCATTTCTACTAATAAACACAAATTTATTATAATGAATATCAACACAAATTCAATAAAAATCAAACATATCAAAAAATACATAAACTTTGATCGTTGTTTTATGCTTGGCCTTTCAACATGGAATGAAATGCATGAGCTCAAGCAATCATAAAACTCACTATAATGAAGATTCAAAGAATTTTATCAGGGGTTTTTTTTTATATTTTGTGTGTTTTTCATGGTGAAAGCCTAAAACCTCTTTCTGAAAATTTTCTTCCTTTTTATCAAAGGGAGAATCGGCCAAGGCATGGAAAACAAAAACACATTAATATTTTCCAACACAACATCATGAAAATAATCATGAATAAATATCATCAAACTTACATAGAAAAAAATCATAAAAAATAAGTTTATAAATATATTTATCAACATATAAGAAAAAAATCATAAAAAATAAGTATATAAATATATTTATCAACATATTAACAAGAAAATATTAAGAAAAATAATATAAACATAAACATATATGTAAAACAAAATCAACACCAAATCAACAACAATAACATATCATAAAAGAAATCAAACAATAATAAAGAAAACTTAAATTTAATAGCAAAATATAAGAATTGATCACAGTTACCATGTCTAGCCATTCAACATGGATGAAAATCCATGAGCTTTAGCATGATTTTGACTCACAAAGAGGAAGAGGAATAAATCAAATGAACAAAAACTAACGAAATTAAGTGTTTTGTATCTTAAAAAACTTAAAAAACTAAGTAAATTTATTTTTTAATGTTTTTTCTTCCAAAATAGCCAAAGCCCCTTTATGAAAATTTTCTTCCTTTTCGGGCGAATGGTTCTACAAGTTTATCCTAATTTTCCCTCTTTTACTGTTATTTTGCTTTGATTATTACATTTAAATTCATTTGATTTAAATTAATTAAGTTAATCTTTTTGTGGTTTATGTCATTCATGATATCATAAAGCTCTAGAAAATTTTTGGGAGATAATTATATAATATGTAAAATTACATCATTGAAATTAATTGGAAGGATTAAATTGTAAAAGTAAAAAAAAAAAGTTACGTATTTGAAATAAAATTTCATATGATAAATTTAATTTAATCTAATAGCAAAATCAATTTTAATTTTCAAGAAAAAATCATAAAATGCCTAAACTCGTATAATTTTTCGAGAAAAACCCTTACTAGGAAAAATTATTATGTGTAAAAAAATATAAAATGCATAAAATAAATTGAATTTTTAAAATATGATTTAATATAAATTTAATAATAATATTTGAAGAATTTTATAAATTATAAACTAAAAAAATCCTATAAAAAAATTTACTCTATATCTTGAAAATGGAAAAGTTCTAAAAAAATTCAAAACTCATAAAAAAAATTGAATTTTTAAAAAACTAATTTAATATAAATTTAACAATAATATTTAAAAAATTTTAAAAATTATAAACTTAGAAAAATCTTTTCAAAAAAATTTACAAAGTAAAAAATTTCGTATCTTGAAAATAGAAAAATTCTAAAAAATATATTAAAATTTTATAAAAATGAAGTTTATTCGATGAATTAATCAAAATATTAATTTATGAAAATAATAAAGATGAAAATCTAAAATCTAAAACAATTTTTGCCAAAAACTTTCATGAGTATGATACTTGCGGTAATGTGAAAAAATTCAAATTTGAGTTTCAAAATTGACAACTTGATATGTCTTGGTAAAAAAATGCCAATACAAATTTTTCCCTTGATTGTTTTTATTTTTCAGAATGAATATCGGCATAAATACTGCATGGATGTTAATAAATATACTATATTCAACTTCTAAAATTTTATGAAAAATTCTTGAAAAGTTTCTAAAATGAAAATTTTGACCCTAATAACATCCGAAAAAATAAATTTCAAAATTTCAGAAGTATAAAGTTAAAACCTAATTTTTTACCTTGATGTTTGATTTTTTTTATTCGAGATTTGTTATGTACAACCCTTGAAACGACACTAATTTTGTCACCTGCACTTGTGGTTATTTAGATAGGATTGAAAAGGTCTTGGAAACATCTAGTCCACCCTAAAAAGTTAACCCTCATGTTTACAGTGTCAAGGAAAAAGGGCTTAGATAAAATTAAGTGTCTATAGCTGCCCTTCTTTGGTCATTGTTGATAATCGGATTAGGGAAAAGACCAAATTGATATGCTTTTGTTTGGGCCAAATAAGCTTTTCTAAAAAAGTTTTTTTAACATATTTATACGCCAACTGCATCATTTTTTATACATATATAACATGTTGCATCATTTTTTATATATATACACACCAACTGCATTATTTTTTTAACACATATATAACTAGTTGCATCAATTTTTCATTTAAGTGCCAAAACTCTTAGGCTTAGTGCCAATTTTGAAAGGACATAGCAATCATCTACTTATGGGCTTAGTGCCAATTTTGATTAGGCCAAAGCCATCATCTCTTTTTATGCTTAGTGCCAATTTCGAGAAGACATAGCCCTCATGTACTATTAGGCTTGGAACCACTTTTGATTGAGCCAAAGCCATCATCTATTTTTGGGTTTAATACCAATTTCAAAGGGACATAGCCATCATCTACTCTTTAGTTTGGTGTCAATTCTGATTAGGCCAAAGTCATCATCTACTTTTGGGCTTGGTGCCAATTTTAAAAGAATATAGCCATCATTTACTTTGGGGCTTAGTGCCGATTTTAATTAGGCTAAAGCTATCATCTACTTTTGGGCTTTGTGCCATTTTTTAAGGAACATAGCCATTATCTACTCTTGGGTTTTTAAAAGATTTCTTCACCCACTTTACATGGAATTTCATGAGGAGGTCATTTTTTCTTTGAAGCCTTTTTCATCTACCTGACATAAGATTGCGTGAAGAGGTGAACCTTTTTCACCTACTTGACATTGGATTGCATAAGGAGGCCATAGATTTCATCAAAGCCTTTTTCACCTACTTATCATAGGATCACGTAAAGAGGCCATAAATTTCTTAAAGCCTTTTTCATTTACATGACATAGGATTGCATAAAGATGCGAGCTTTTCTTACCTACCTGAAATAGGATCATGTAACACGGCGATAGATTTCTTCATCATAAGGATTCCTATGCATCATTGAGGCCTCACTAGTCTGAACTCTATTGTTATCAATTTCTTTTCTTGTTATTGGCTTGTTATTAAAGGTTAAAGGGTGACTTGACATTTACCCCTTAATATCCTTATTCTAATTTTAATTTCAAAATTTTTGGAATTGTTCATTTTTCTTGAAAAGTCATTAAATATGAAATATCAAGTTAGTGTTCATTAATTCAAAGATATAACTTATACAGTTGGATGAATATCTGCTCAAAGCATATTTATAAACTTCTATTAAAATCATGAAAAGTATCATATTTCATCAAAATTCTAGGATTTACAGAACAAGAACACCTTTTCATTCTAACTTGCCTCAGAATCTACTTGATCAAAATTAAGAAAATTATATAATGACTTGAGTCATAAACTTTCCAATATCAAGGATAATAAACATGTTATTTTCATCATGACATTAAAGTTTTCTTATGATCAATGATCATAATTCGAGGCATCTTTGAATGAGATGATGACATGGGTTTAATGGCACAAATGAGGTGGCACTACTAAAATTTATCTTGAAGAAATTGATATAACAAGGTTAAGGTTTATTAAGATGAAATTTAAGTGGTTAGTTTCTTCATGAGAATCCCTTAAAAGGCAAACAATCAAGTTATAACATCCATTTAAACTTTAAATACAATGTACTAATAGGTGTTAAACTAATGCTAGTAAACATTAAGTCTAAAAGGGTTGATTTGAAGGCATTTAGTAGGTATCAATTCCCATAGTTGGGCACAAAGATTTTGAAAAGATTATTTTAAATCAAATAAGTGTTTGGGCATTTAATTCAACTATTTTGCTAATATCATGAAATTTCCAAAGGTTTCGGATCATTTTTTAATTAGCTTAGAAGGGTTCTTTTTCTTTTGATGGCTATCTTTATTAATTTAGGAGCAATTCCATAGCTTTTAGGCTTGCCATCATGTTTTTGCGAACTCAAAAATCATCCATAAAGATTAATTTGAAAAGAGCTTTTTAGGAATGGCTCGACAGCTCAAATAGCTATGTTTGATCAAAATAAATATTATTAGTTAAGTAATGTAGGCCGCGGTTCTTGGTTTAGAAAGAAAAGGATAAATAAGCTGAAATCAAGGGTTTAAAAGTAATTGAATGAAGGATTATTTCTCTTCAGAAGGAATTAAATCCAACATGTTTTTCAAAGTGAGCAATTTTTCATTTCATTATTTTTGTTCGCTTTTTCATTTTCTTTGCCTTTTTTTTTCTCTTTTGTTATTCTTCATTTTGAAAAAACTTGAAAATTTCTTCATTCTTGGCTTTGAATTTTTAAACTTAAAATCTAAACTATATTTATTTTTCAAAATTTACATTGTGGCAATTAGCTTGTTCTTCTTATAATTTTAGAATGAAATTTGCCCCTTTTAATCTTAAAACTTTGCTTCATTTGCCCTTTAGTGTGGAGGCTGATCCTTGATTAAGGTTAAAAAAAATATTAGGCTCAAAAGAGACTACAAAGGGAATAGTTTTCTACATTTGCTAAAAAATAGGGAAAAAAGACCATTTTTCATTTTAAACAAAGCTATTTGAGCTAGCAAGCATTTTGCTAGAAAAAAGGATTGTTTCTTTTTGAAATCATTTTGGGTATCTCAATAACATGATGTTACACTCAATTTTTAAAGGCTTAAGGTATGCCCTTCAACATTATCAGATTTGTAGCCACCAATAGATTATGATTGTGTTTAAGCCTTTGAAGAAGAAATTGAACTAGCATGGAAAAACATCTCAAATTTTGCATCTTATATATCAAGTGCAGATTGAAAACTTTTTACTTTAAACAGAAAGGAAATTTTTGGCTCATGTTTACTCTCATTCAAGGATTTGGAAAAGTGTCATGAAAATTATGGTAAAAAGGTTATCCAAACTAGGAAGATCACAGATTTATTATCATTAATATAACATATGGCAAACTATTGGTACCTAAATCTTTAAGGAACATAACCTACTTGTTTGACCTTTAAGGAATCCAAAAAAGAACATTTGGGTATGAAAGATCTATGATTGTGAAAGGCCTATGATTGAGAGTCTAGGACAATCATATTTATGAAAATAAAAGACCATTTTAAGGGAGTTCAACCTATTGGCGGTCACTTGTCTCAGAAAATTTTTTAAAATCTTTTCATTATCCCTTGTATTGGAAATTATTATTAACAAAATTCATATTTGGTGATAGTATGCATAGTATTCATAAATCAAAATTCATTTCACAATTTACCATTTTCAAAATAAGATGTACAAAATTTTGAAGTTAAGATAAAAATTGCCCTTAATTGGTATACTACCATAAGATCAATGGCTTTTAGACCAATTATCCTTGATAGGTATTCACCAACTTCAAATTTTGCTAGATTGGTATCCCTGAGGGGTTGTACTTTACTTTTCCTTCCAGTGAATTTTCCAAATGGGTTTGCCTTTTTCTTTCACTAGGGATATATTTTGACATGAACCTAAGAAATAGATTAGGCCGAAAGCTATTGTAAAAGACTAGATATTGGTTCAATGGAAGCAACAGATAAATCTTTATTGATAAAATGGCCTTGAAATATTTAGCAGTTGGGATAGTTTTCACTTCCATTTCATAATTGATCATACAAACAATCTGACGACAATGGATGAACATCAAATTCAAGAACATCATTCAACTTTAAAAAAAGAAGCCATTAAAGAACACATTATCTATGCCCATTGAAGAAAAATAATTGCAATGAGATAATAGATGAGCTCAAACTTTGGATTTTATCATCGAGGACTTTTTACAAGATTTTAATTATTCATAACTAGTCCAACCATAAAATATGTTTTTCTGAAACTTGAATTACATATTAGCTAGTGTGACATCAGGAGTTATATTGAACTCTAAGTTTTCAAGCTAAAAAAATTGACAAAATGCGTTGTTATTTCTAATCTTCTTAATCATGTCATGAGGACAACCATTGCATGAGACTTAATTCTTTGTTAAATTCTTTAGCAAGAATGATGAATCCAAAAGCTAATTGTATACCAAGTAATCATCCAAGAAATTGAAGTTAAAATTTCTAGCAGCCTATGATTCCCTTACTAACCACATTGAATACTTTAAATTATCCTCATATTGAATAATGTGCATTGGTTGATAAAATCCTTTAAGAAAAAATTTGTATCATGGTGCTTAGATTATACCACTTTAGGCAGAGAGATTTACGAGATTTGTTGGAATAGAGGAGATTATCTAATTCTGAGTAAGCAAAAAAAAGAGCTTGGTGTAGAAAATTAGTGAGGTATGGTACACCTTTATTTGATTCTGAACTGCTTCCCAGGTTTCTTTGCTCTTTAAAATTTTGGATAAAAAAGGTTGATGGAAAATACCATGGGATCTAAGAATGATCCTGTTGAGATCGTTGGGTGATAAAAGATTAGGGTTGGGGATGTAGTCCAACTGAATTTCTTTATTTTCTCGACTTTTCTGTGGTCTTAGCTTTCATCAATTATGACTTCTTGGCATTTATTGATAGAATCACTCTTTAGTTATATATATGCTAGCTATTACGCCTTGGTGAGCTTTACGGTCATCATGAATATGTATTATGAAATTGGCTTCAAAATGCTGAGTGCCATAAAGTGGTTACCTTTTAGCTTGCATTCCTTCATACCCTAAGTAGAATTGTTCATATGAACTAAAATTTCATAATTTTTTTTTGTTATGGTTTTATTTTTGCATGGACCTTTCTTTCTTATTAAAGTTAAGGACTGCTAATTCTTTTTATGCAATACTTCTTGCATTTGACCCTTGTGAATGGCATCAATGTTAATATGGATGCCCAGTGTTTACTGATTGTGTAGTTTACAAGCCCATTAACTGTATATCTTAAGTGTTAATAGATTGTCTTTCACCTTGTGCTCTTTTAGATTCTTGGCATTAGTATGAATAATATTTTTTAGGTGCAAATGGACTTGCTTGTTTTAAGTAATTTCATCAAAGTTGTAGTTTGTGCTTGCATTTGTTCCTATTGTGTGATATCTTCCATTTAGCGATTCATGTTATTTCACCTTAAAATGAAAACAAAGAACTTGAATTAGTTTGCATGAATATGTATGTGTCTTGTTAACAGTAATCTTCATTATCATCCATGTATGTATGTTAATGAATGGAAAAATTAATGTATGAATTAATGAATAAATAAATCAATGAATAAATGAATGTATAAATGAATGAGTGTATAAGGTAGCATTTGATGAGACAAATTAGGCATTAAGCAATTGGATAATTATCAAACATGAGGATTAACATAGAGGTAAAATATGAGAAATTCGAATCATGATTTAACACCATTATGTCATCCACCATAACTTTCTAATTTATGCATTCATTATTGGCCTACAAAATCATGTTTAAAAGATTCAAAAAGTAGCCAAAATTACTACTTAAACATTTCATTTTCTTAAAGAATTTTTGCAAGTTCTAGTCATTCTTTTTGAACCCTATATTTACAAAGACAACCTAATAGCGAAATGGTTATCTATATTCACGATTCCTACATTGCCCCAGATATTTTAGTGCTTTTGACAATGCAACGGAGTTTAGAAGCAACATTCAATTTGAGTTCACAGCATCAAGTCAGTTTTGAACTTTTTTTTAAAGGTATTGCATGTTTTTATTGAATGTCCCTACATTTCCCTAGATATTTTAGTGCTTTTGACAATGCAATAGAGTTCAGAAGCAACATTCAATCTGAGTTCACAACATCGAGTAGGCTTTGAACTTTCTTTTAAAGGTATTGCATGTTTTTATTGAATGTCCATGTATTCCTGCATGGTATTGGCAATGTTCATTAATGTTATACCATTCAAGAGAACAAGGTTGGTATGGAAGAACATATTCAGGAGTAGCAAGTTAATTTTTGAACAAGGAAAAGTACAATTTTGCATAGGTTAGAGGAATCGAATTAAATTGATACTTCAATTATGGTCTTTTTCATAGTATGAGCTTTATAAGATCACAGGTTAGTGCTACAAAACAAACAAGGCTGACAGGCAAACTAATTTCCATAAGTGCAAAATTAGGTGGCTTTATTTCAATCAAGTAAAGCAAGGATAGAAACCTTTTTCTAGCAGTATAGTTGATCGAGCCTTTAAGTCTTAAAGTGCTAGGGTTTAAGTTGAATAGATTGATGAGTTCGGTCACTTAGAAGATTTCTAATGATTTTTATCAATTTAAAGAATTATTCCTTTATCTCTCGAATTTCATGTTCCATTCCTTTGATTATTTCCTTTAAAGCTTTTGTTCATGCTTCCAATCAATCTCACAAACTCTGATTTTCTAAATCTATCGAAGATAAGGATGCTCTTGGGAAAAGTTCCTTTGTTGTCCCTGTAGACACCTCATTTTGTTCAGGCCAATTTTTGGCATCCTGAGACACAATTTAAAGATGATAGAATCAAAAAAATAATAAAAATAATATTGAGGATAACTGTCAGGTGCTGTGTTGCCGAGCATTATTAGGTGAAATGGCATTAGGCAAAAATTTTTTTGGGAAGGTCTGAATTGCCTATAGATTGTATAAAAGAAAAATATAGAAATAAGGCATCAAATGTCACTATTTGGGGCATCATTGATTTCATTCAGATAAGCATAGGTCAATTTTCCATTGTTTGTGACCAAGGTAAGGTAGTCAAAAAGCCTAAGGTACATGCAAGCCACATTGGCACAAAAGTATTGATACAAAGCTTTCACGTCACTAAACATTGAAATTTTCAATTGTAGTATTGGTACAAGAGGGTTTGGTATCGATATCTTAGGTGTGGTCTAAATACTTAATGTGTTTGTATCAATATAGGCCATAACAATAGCTATAGCTATGATTTTTGGCAAAATGTGTCTATATACAGGTAGGAGTATCGATACAAAACCTTGAAGTACCGATGCATGCCTTTAGGTCTCGAGACTAGAAATAATTTTTTGCTATTGGTATTGATACACATTTCATTGTATCGATACTAATAGGTAAAAACTACCTCGTGTATCGATAAATAGTTGTATCAATACACTAAGGTATTTTTGCCTAATTGGAGCTATCTTTTATCATTTGAAAATTTGATTCATACACACTTCTTGCATTAAGAATCATCATAATTGATACCAAGCCTCAGCTATGGGCTCGTGATTGGACTTAAACAAAGTTTTACAACCTAAATAGCTAATGACAATGGACATTTTCATTAAGTATATTATTTGTCAAAGGGCATGCTTGGCTTTTCTCTAATTGCAGGCTGTTACAGCCTTTCTGCACCACTACTCCAAAATTAATGGAAGTAAGGGCAGCTGAGCATAGTAGCTAGGGTTATTCCTTAGTACATGAATGAAAGATAAAAGAATGCCCTTACTTTGTCTCCAAAAGGAATTGGCTGAACCTTGAATTTAAAGAAGGGCCAAAGCTAGGTAGCCGGCTATCAATGATTTTTTGGCAATCTCAAAATAAAACCTCTAGCAACCTTCAGCCCCCAAAACACTCCAAAACACTATTTAATTACATTTCACCCTAAACCTTCCTCTATTCCCATTGCTTCTTAAAATCACCACCAAAACACCTTCAGGACCTTCTATTCCATTCATCATTCCTTTTAAAACTTTTTTCCCTCAACACCCTACCAGAAATCTCTTGTTTTCATCATTTCCTTACACATTAAAATAAAAAAAGGAAAGAAGGTGAGTCCCAAGTTGCTACTTAAAGAAAAAGCTAAAGCTTAAGGCTTTTTGTATATTTTGTAACCTAGCTCTAGTTTTTTTTCTCATTTCCTGTACTTGTATCATTTTAGTGTGTCATTTATGCTACCATGACCATCCTAGGACTCTCAAGCACTTGGTTGTGGTAGTTTTATGATTTTGATGTTCTTTTGATGGCTTAATGTTGCTTGGCTGGCTAAACATCTTTTCTTTCATTTTGTCATTAAAGCAGTACCTTATTCATGCATTTTTTTTTTGTAATATTTCACCTATTTTCACATGCTTAAATATTCTTCCTAACATGCATTGAGTATGTTCATGTATTTTCTTACATTTTAAGGAGTCTTATGGCACAAAAATGCTATCTTGGAAATTCCTACATGTTTTTCTTTATTTGTATATGTTCATTTCATCTTCCATAGCATGATTTTTTATGCCATTCATGGAGTCATCATTTCCATGCATCTTATTTGTCACTTTCTTGCATTTTTCATCATCATTTCCATGTCAAAATTTTTGTTTAAATATGTTATCCATGTTCACTATGTATGTTGCATTTCATTTATAACTTATGTGTCAAACTACATGCTTCTTTGTTGCCAAAAAATTTGATTTTAAAGAACCCTAAGTCAGATCTATGCAACCTCTAATAGATGGAGACTACATGGATCTAATGTTTTCACTAACTGGATTATCCAATCTTGAGGACAAATCAAACTTTTTAGGTCTGGCGTCATGGTTGAATAAAATGCTATTTTCCTAGAAAACTGCCTTTTTTTTTTGTTAAAATATTAAACCTTGATCTTAAGTTCAATACCCTTATTAGATGCATGGTCAACGAGTTGTTTCATCATCCTAAACTACTTTAGGATGGTGGAATAAACTCGTTACGCCCATGCCAGTCCTTTCCCTATGCTATGGACACTCGGACATCCATAACTCGAATTTGACCATCAAGAAACCCAAAAAATTGAATAACCCTTGTTTTTTGCTCTAGTAGCACCATAGTTCAAATTTCAAAAATTATCTTCAAACCATAACTGATTTTTCTAGAATTTTTTATATTTTTTTCTTAAATTGCATTGAAATTGAAAACCCTTAGAACTAGTGCATTACATTCTGTTTGGGCTGTTTCAACCCGTGAAATGATTTTTTATATTATTTAAATATTTTTCCCAAAAATTCATGAAATTCACTCTCTAGAAAGGTATTGTTTATAATTTAACGATACTAGATGAGCCAGGGATGATTTTTCAAAGTTCATCACACCCTTTCCCTCATACATATTACCAATGTCAAAATAGGCCTAACTCTCAAAATTAAATTCACCTAGAAGGTGACTTTCTAGGATGTTTAGAATGTTTTATATTAGTCTTTACTAGGTTATCTTTCCAATGGTGTCTTGCTTACCTCCTAAGGCCTTCAGATGGGCCTAGAACAAATTCAAAATGGAAGACAATGCGACGTTGTCCCCTATTTTCTCTAGAATTAAAATTAACCTAGTCTCCCAAATCGCCATCATCGAGATGCTCGAACTTCTTTAAGGGGATACTCCAACTCATGTTTTCCATCTAAAACTCAAATTTTCTATTTTAGGTTTATTCGAGATTCGTAGTTATTTTCTAAAATCATCAAAAATTTTCATTCTTAGGGATACTCCAACCCCACAACTTTAAGAGGATACTTCAACCTTGTTTTCCACTAAAAAGCTTGAATTTTCTCTTTCGAATTCATTTTAGATTCCTAGTTATTTTCTTAAATCATCAAAAAAATTTCATTCTTAGGGATATTCCAACCCCGCTTCTCTGAGCGAATACTCTAACCCCATTTTTACCTAAAAATCCAAAAGTTTTCTTCTCTTCAGATATCCTAAATTGTTTTAATCAAAGCCTTTTTCGCTTTTAAATTATCACCAAATCTAGACACGTCCCAAAATTTTCACTTTAGGTTATTCTTTAATAGTCAAAGATAATTGCGAGATACATTCTGATTATTCCTTATTTCTATGTTCTTTTGTTTGTGATTGTTTGTTTGTGAAATTATTATATTCTTTTTTGTCTTACTAACACATTTCCCTTTTAAAATGACTATTGTACATTCATATTTAAAATTTGTTTTCAAAAAAATTTTACAAGGCAATGTTCCATATCAGTATCCCTCTAGTGCCCAAAATGGAATATATAAATTTGCAAAATTTAATCCAAAAATTATTTTCATAAAAAATCTGTATGATCCCCATACTTCCACAATGCATAAGCGATAAAAAGTTCTCTATCAAAACCAGGATTTATAATTTCTGTAAAAGTTCATGCACTAAAGGGGAATATCTAAATAATGACCAAATAGAGCCAATTAAATGGAAATTGAAGCGAGATATAGTTAGCAGTTATCGATTTTAACCATCATTAGGGTGCTAATCCTTCCCCATTTGTAACTACCCCTAAACCCAACCAATAAATCTATGGACCATGTAGGCCTTGAAATCAATGTTTCAAGTTCTATAACTTAGGATATTGTTTTCAATAAGCATTCAATCATGCCTAGCCTGAAATGGTTAGTTATGACCCTAAATTTATGGTTACTTTTTGGTAACTTTCCAAGACTAGTTGGATAAGCAATTCCTTTGGCAGTCTCTTTCTCCTCCATATTATCATACCTAATCCAAATCCCAACCAAAGGATAACTCAAAGGCTCAGACCAAATACCATATATCTTTTAAGTCGAGCATGCCTACTTCAGATCATCCATAAAAAAGGCATGTGGCAACAGTACCATGTAGAACCTTACCCATTTTTATCAATCTATTGAGCAGATTTTGCATTCCCTGGACTTTAGAACTGAACTCCTCTTGGATGGACTCTATTGCATTGATTTTCACCTTAAATTGTTTTCCATATCTTAATCCTTGAAATACAATAAATAGAACAGTTTTAATATGTTGTAGAAATTATGAATGCATAAGCACATAAGCAAGGAAAAATGTGAATGTTGCAAATGGAAAAAATACATAAATGTACTTCCAAGTATTCATAGAATATGAATGTCATAATAAATTAACATAAGAAGAAATTAACTTTATCATAATAATACAACATAAACTTATGTCAGGAAAATCAAATTATAATAGTAAAAGGTTAGAAGCATTCCTAGTGTGCATTTAATTTTGGTAATATTGAGAACTACATATGGCTTTAACTAGGTGAGGCCCTTATAGTTCATTACATGAAGTTTAGATTAGACATCTAAATAGGTTCTTGAATTGTTCCTCAAGTTTAGAAAGAACTAATAAGGTGCCATAATCCTTACCTGTCACTAGTTTATGTTGGAGAAGGTTCAATTCGAGTGAGAGTATTTTCAATGCCCATGACAAGGCTAACACCTTGAGGCTTTTCACTGGCCCAAATAGAGGATAACACCTTTAAAGGCAAGGCTACTCCCTCTTCCCAAGATATTGGGTAACCTATGCCCTTCATATACTTAGAGGATAATCAATGCATATGAATATGCATAGTGTGCGCAGGGGAATAACTTACCTTTTATAACTCGACACTTTAAAAAATAATAAAGACCTTTATCCTAAATTCTCCTAAAAATAGTGTTGCAAAAGAAACAATAAGGTTAGTGAAAAATGAACAATATATATCAAAATTTCCTTATAAATAAAAAATATAATTTTTTTTAAAATAATCAAGAATTATAGTTAAATACGAATTGAAACTGAATTAATCAAAATTTATTTAACATGTAATTAATTTTAGGCTAACTCTCTAAACTTTCCTCAGTAGAGTCACTGAGCTATCGCAACATGACTTGGATATGAATCTTGACCAGCTGACCTAAAATGGCGAATGTATCCATTGTTCTTATATATATCATTATTTTTCTTTTATTTGTAGGGCCAAATATTTATTTACTTTTATTATTTTTTATGTCTGGGGACTAGTTGTTGAGATGAATCGCTCACTTGACTTAATTCTAAATAACGTTATGAAATGACCATTTTTCTAGAGTCACCACCAATCTATTTTGGCTAGGTGAGTTGGTCAACTATCGAAGCTTATATTTCTAGGGTTAAGAAATAGATAAAAACAAACTCTGAAGTTTGTGCTCACACCAGAGATCGCTTGAAAGGGTCTGGAGTCGATTACAATCATTAATATGGATATTCTCGTGATGCCTAGCAATTGATACTTATTAATCACATGTCAGCATAAATTTTGATTTTTATTCAATTTTGATATTCAATATTTAATTATAATTTCCATATTTAAAAATAAAATTTTATGAAACAACTTTATTATTCTAAAGAAAAATCGAGTTTTAAGATTTTTGAAAATCAAAATATCTTTCAAACCCTTCTAGAGAACTGAAATACATGAAAGTTTTTATCATTCTCTCTTGTACCTTATTAGAGAACTGGTGGAATATGATAGGTTTTAGAAAACCAAAATATCTTTTGTATTCCATTAGAGGGAGAGAGGAGTACAAAAGTTTTATTTTCTGGAATTCAAAAAAAATTTTGATTGTCATTTTTTAAAAGGTTATCTCGTTGTTAAGATAATTTATAGAATCTCTCTCATATGTTAGCAGAAATTTTACATACTATTTTAACATCAAAGATATTGCCTTAATTTTTTAAAATTCCAACTTTATTAAAAATATTAATAATTCTAAAAATTGCTTTAAGTCTCGGTTTAGATAAAATGTACTAAACTTAACTCTAAGGACTTCAATGCAGTCAACTATGACCAAAATCTCACTTAAAGTACACCTTTAACATAGAAGTATCCTGGTGACTCTAAAAGACTTATTTCTAAAATAAATTAATGAAATGTCCATAAGGGTACCTTTGACGGAAAAGTATCCCAATACCCTAAAAGATTCCAAAAATTTATAGACAAGCGAACTAATTCCTACCGTACACCTTCAACATAAAGTATCTCGATGAACACATAGGACTTCATTAATAAATTAATGAAATGCCATTGAGGTGTACATTTAGCGTATAAGTATCCCAGTACCCTAAAAGATTCTAAAACTTTATAGACAAATGAACTTATTCCTAAAATACACCTTAGACATAAAAGTATCCTAGTGATTACATAGAACTTGGTTTTAACGTAAATTACTAAAATGTCTCTAAGGTCTACCTTCGTCACAAAAGTATCTTGGCAACCCTAAAGGACTCTACAACTCTATAAAAAGATGGGCCTATGTTTATTATGAACCTTTAACATATAAGTATCTCGGTGATCATAAAGGACTTAGTTCAAGGGAACTTACCAAAATACTCCGAGGGTAAATCTTTGACCTATAAGTGTCTTAGCAACCTAGAGGACTCAAAAGTGATATGAATTAACAATTATACCCTCCATGGGTAACTTAAATATTGAGATTGACCTAAACTGCAAAAATTACTAATAGTTCCTTAAACTTTGCAAAAACACATTTCATACCTTAATGAAAAATCGAAAAAATACCAAAAGTTTTAATAATTTCTATACCCCTTTGAATGATAAGAGGAATGCTAGAAATATTTTTTAAAATATAAAAAATATCACATTAACCCTAAAATAAAAATTTTTTCTAAATGATCCCTAAAGTTTTCAAACTTTGCATTTTAGTCCCTATACAACATAGACACATAATTAAACACAAAATTCATCAAAATATTTGTGGAAATTATACCAGAGATCACTATATCAATTCGGCCAAGCACTTATGGCCTTAGAACAAAAATTTTACAATTTTACAAATAACTCCATAAAATTTCTAAAATTGCACTTCGTGCACAAATGAAAAACCGAAAGAATAAGAAAAGTTTTAATAATTTCTACATCTCTACAAAAGACCATAGGAATGTTTAAAATATTTTAAAATGACCAAAATACCTCTGATTGATTTTTCTTAATGAATTTAAAACTTTTCTATTTTTTCAACTTAGTCCCTACATAATGGAAAATCATAAACTAACACAAAATGCATCATGACAAATCACAAAAACCACACAAAAAATCATAAAAATAATTTGGCCAACACCAAAAATAAATTTTTTCACATTTTACAAATTAGTCCCTAAACTTTCTAAAATTACAAAAAGGTCCCTAAAAGGTTTAAAATGCCTAAAACATGTTAGAATATGCAAGAAACACCCTTCACATGGCAATAGAGGCTCTTGACCAAACATGAATAGCCGTAAAAAATACTTTCAATATTTTACAATTTAGTCCCTACATATCTAATATTACAAAATAATCTAAAAAACGAGAAATCATCACAAAATTAAGCATAAAAATATTAAAAAAATACCCATTATATTTGGCCAAAGCATGAATATCATGAAAACAAAGTTTTTCTATCACAAAATTTTATAAATAATATCATGAATATATAAACAAACTTTTATCAAGCTTGAAAATACATAAAATCATTAATATTTCAACATAAATCAATATGAACATGACATGATAAGTATTAATAAACATATATTCATAAAGATAATATCATTTCAACTAATAAACACAAATTATTATAATAAAAATCAACATAAACGCAATAAAAATCAAATATATCAATAAAATACATGAACTTTGATCATTTTCATGCTTGGCATGAAATCCAACATGGAATGAAATCCAAGAGATCAAGCAATCATAAAACTCACTAAAATGAAGATTCAAAGATGAAATTAGCAAAAATGAAAGATTTTGTAAGAGAATTACCTTAGAAAGCCTTAGAAACTTATAAATTTTTTTTATTTTTTAGTGTTTTTTTAATGATGGAAGCCTAAAACCTCTATATGCATATTTTCTTCCCTTTTTTATCAAGAAGAGAATCGGCTAAGACATAGAAAACAAACATACATCAATATTTTCCAACACAACATCATGAAATTAACCATGAGTAAATATCATCAAACTCACATAGAAAAGTAAAATCATAAAATATCTTTATCAGCATATTAACATTAAAATATTAAAAAAACAATAGAAACATAAACATAGATATAACAAAATCAATACCACATCAACAACAATAACATTTCATAAAAAAACACCAAACTAGAATAAAAAAACTTAAATGTAACAACAAAATATAAGACTTGTTTATAATCATCATGTTTAGCCCTTCAACATGGATGAAAATCCATGAGTTTTAACCTGATTTTGACTTACAAATAGGAAGAAGAATGAATAAAATGAACAAACACTAAGGACATTAAAGTGTTTATACCTTAAAAAATTGGAAAATAAAGTAAATTTATTTTTTGGTATTTTTTTCCAAAATAGCTAAAGCCCCTTTTTAAAAATTTTCTTCCCCTTTTTATAAAGGGAAGAATCAGGCAAGGCATAAAAGAAATACCTTGGCCAAATGGTTCAACCAGTTTCTCGTAATTTTCTTTTGTTCAATTTTATTTTGATTTGATTATTACTTTCAATTTGACTGAATTTAAATTGCTTAAGTTTGTATGTTTTTGTGGATTATGTCATTCATGACATCATCAAGGTTTAGAAAAATTTTGGGAGATATTTATATAATATGTAAAACTATACCATAAAAATTAATTAAAAAGATTAAATTGTAAAAATAGAAAATTATGTATTTGAAATGAAATTTCATATGATAAATTTAATTTAATCTAATAACAAAATCAATTTTAATTTTCATGAAAGAAATCAAAAAAACGCCCAAACTCATAAAATTTTACATGAAAAACCCTTATGAGAAAAATTATTATATGTAAAAAAAATACAAAACTCATAAAATAAATTGAACTTTCAAAAATTGATTTAACATGAATTTAATAATAATATTTGAAGAATTTTAAAAATTATAAACTAAAAATAATTTTATCAAAAAAATTTATAGAGTAAAAAATTCTTATCTTGGAAATAGGAAAATTCTAAAAATATATTCAAAACTCATAAAATAAATTGAATTTTGAAGAACTAATTTAATATGAATTTAACAATATCATTTGAAGAATTTTAAAAATTATAAACCCAAAAAAATCTTATCAAAAAAATTTATGGAGTAGAAAACTCTATATCCTAAAAATAGGAAAATCTAAAAAATATATTCAAATTTTATAAAAATGAATATTATTCAACACATTAATTAGAGAATTAATTTATGAAAATAATAAAGATGAAAATCTAAAATCCAAAATAATTTTTACCAAAAAAATTTAGGTGTATGATACTTATAGTACTGTGAAAAATTCAAATTTAAGTCTTGAAATTGACAACTTGATACCTTGCAATAAGAAAATGCTAGTACAAACTTTTCATTGAATATTTTTGATTTTTCAGGGTGCGTATCAGCATAAATATTCTAAGAGTATCGATAAAAATATAGGACGGTCAACTTCCAAAATTTTATAAAAAATTCTTAAAAAATTCCCAAACATGAGAAATTTGATCGTAATAATATCTGCAAAAATAAATTTCAAAATTTCACAAGTATAAAATTAAATTTTTTTACCTTGATGTCTATTTTTTATCTGAAATATGTTATGTACAAGCCTTGAAACGACACTAATTTTGTCACGTGCATTTATGGTCATTTAGATAGAATCGAAAAGATCTTGGAAACATCCAGCCCACCTTGAGAAGTTAACCCTTATTAGGCAGCCATTAAATTTTTATTCTCAGATATTTTTAATGTGTTAGGGAAAGAAGGCCTAGACAATCACGAGTATGGATAATCTCTCTAATTCGCCTAAAAATTGGTACTTTATTAATTATGTATCAACTTAAACTTTGATTATTGTTTAGTTTCAGTATTCGGTATTTATTATAATTCTTGCATATAAAAATAAAATTTTATGAAACAATTTTATATTTCTCTGTGAGAAACTTTTGTATTTAATATTTTTTAAAATCAAAATATCTTCTGCACCCCACCAGAAAACCAGAAAAACATGAAAGGTTTTATCATTATCTTTTCGCACCTTATCAAAGGACCAAAGGAATATGAAAGGTTTTAAAATAAAAAATATCTTTCGTATCATATTGAAAAGTTGGAGGAATATGAAAAGTTTTATCTTACAGAATTCAAAAAATCTTAATTTTTTTTATTTTTTTAAAATGGATATCTTGTTATTAAAATAATCCATAGAACCCCTCTCATATGCTGGGAAAATTTTCACTTATTACTTAACTGGGAGACATTACTTTAAATTTTGAAAATTTCCATTTTATAAAAAATGACGAAAGTCATCTTAAGACCCAAACTTGGTGGCAAAAACCAACATGTCCCCTACAACATTTTTTCATGAAGAAAGCATTCTGATTACCCTAAAAGATCAGTTCCAAGGTAAATTATTAAAATGCTCCTAAGGTATACCTTTAACATAAAATATCTCGTACCCTGAAGGACTTAAAGATATCATGAAATGATTAACCTATACTTAAAGTGCACTTTTAACAAGAAAGTATTCCGATGATGCTAAAGGACTCAGTTCTAAGGTGAATTACTAAAATGTTCCTAAGGTATATCTTTGATGTGAAAGTATCCTAGACCTTAAAGGACTCGATGACATCATAAAATAACCAACCTATTCCTAAAGTGCACATTCAACACTCCTTAAAGTACACGTTCAACATGAAAATTTCTTTGTGACCATTAAGGACTTAGAGCTAAGGTAAATTACTAAAATGTTCCTAAGTTATACCTTCGATATAAAAGTATCTCGATAAACCTAAAGGACTCCATAAGGATGTGAAATGACAAATAGACCCCAAATAGGTAACTTAGATGGCAATGTGACCTAAAATGCAAAAATTGCTAATAGGTCTTTAAACTTTTCAAAATTGCACCTAAACCCCCAACTAGTGTGATAATGTTAAAATTACTTTTAAAATATCCAAAATTCCCTGAGTGGGTAATATGTATGAGAAGTGACCTAAAGAACACTAAAATTTAAAACTTTGCTAGACGGTCCTTAAACTTTCCTAACTTTTTAATTTTGTTCTAATTGATCTAAAATGCATAATACACATAAAAAGACATCAAAATAGTTTAAAAAAATTCACCTAAAGACTCTAAGACCATTTGGCCAAGCACCCATGGCCTTAAAAAATTTTAAGACATTTGTAACTAAGTCCTTAAATTTTTCTAAAATTGTTATGCCCGAAAATTCTTAAAAATTGAAAATTTATATTTCTTTGCCACCACCTATTTGACTTAGGCATGTAAATACCTCTAAATAATTTTAGAAAATCTTAAAAAAATATAAAATGGTCCTTAAAGGTTTGATAAAGCTAAGAAACACCCCTAAATGGCCAAAAAATAAAAATTTACATTTTTTTACCTTAAACATTTCAATCAAGCTAGGGAACACCCCTAAATGGAGTTAAAAAAATGGAAAAATTATGAAACAGCTACTGCTAATGCCACCATAATATAGAACGACCCTTAAATGGCCTAAAAATTAAAAGAAAAGTTATATTTTAGCCCCGTAAAATTTTGGTTATCTACAAAACAACCTCTAAAAATTTCAATGTAAAATAAAAATGAAAAATGCTAATTACAATAATGCATTATCCATGAAATCCATCATCATTAAAATTTATTTTAGCAATATGAACATGTTTTAAAGCAATTAAACATTTAAAAAATTGATTTTAATGAAATTTGAACAAAAATCAAGGAATTAAGGTCATAGCTCCAAGCTTAGCTTCTAAAGCATAAATCACGTTATGGCTTAAGCTTAATCACCTTAATAAGGATCTGGAGCTACCTTTCAAATATGGAGAAGCAAAAATTAATATAATGAAATGCTTATGATTTTAGAAAGAAAACTAAAGGAATATATATTTATATAAATAAAATTCTTGATCTCAAAAGTTAAAACTCAAAAATAAAATTTTTCAAGGAAGCTTTTTGTTGTAAAATTTTTAGAAAAGCTAAGTAGCAAGAGAGTTTTTTATTAGAGGAAAAAGATGAAAATGAATTCTTCTCCCCCTAAATTATCAAAAGTGCTATCCATATCATGGAAAAAAATGCCATCTTTTTTTTCATTTTTTTTTATTTTTTATTGCCAATTTGGTGAAATCTCATTAATTCATGTCATATCCCCCCATGCTTGGTATCAAAGATCTTACTAACCTTATCCCCCCTAAATTGAAAAATGTAGATTTTATTTTTATTTAATTTTTATTTTGATTGAAAAAAGCTCTACACATAAAATGATAATTTAATCCAATGGTGATAAATTAATTTGACTAGTTAAAAATCAATCTAATGGCTAGGGAATGTGTTGACAAATTCAACCTTAATTTTGATTGGTTGGAAAAAATCTGATAAGTCAAATTGAAAAAAAATGCCATGTGTACGTATATGTTTTATTAGCTAAAAATAAATAACATTTGATCCAATGGCTATCAACACATTTGACTTAGTCAAGAATTGATCTAATGGTTGGTAATGTGTTAGAAAATTCAAGCTTAATCTTGATCGGTTAAACAATGTATTGGATATGCCACATGAATTCTATTTGGATAAAGAATTACTACATGATACCTAATTAGAAGAATTCTTATACCAAAATAGGAGTTTTAAAATTCTATGTTTAAATTTCAAGAATAAAATGGTTGATAAAAAATTCACATAATTAAATGAGTGACAATCAAATTAAAATAAATTTTATGGCAATTCTAAAAGAATTAAATGAAATTTTCAGGAGAAAAAAAGAAAAGTCTAATTACAAAACTTCATTTAAAAAGAAAGGTAATAAACAATCTATTCATGGAATCCCAATTAAAATTCAAATGAAAGAATTTAATCAAAAGGACTAAAGTGTAAAGAATGAAAATTGAATTAAAATTTAGCTATAGTGAAATTCTATTAAGAATTTAATCATGTAAAATTCTAATTAAGAGACCACAAAGAAAACTTAAATTGAAGAAATTAATGTGTGATAATCCAAAAATTTGGATTAAAAAAATCTGGAAAAATTTTAAAGGAATCAAGATAAAAAAATCATGAGAGTGTTCTAAAATCTCAAATGTCCAAAACTTAATTTCCATAAAAAAAGATAGTGGAAAATTCCATGCATTACTTACTATTTGTAAGATTGGAATATTCATGCATAAATTAAAATAAGAATAGATAAAATAAGTGAAAACAAGAAAATCCCAAGTATTGAATTCTAAAACAATCTTTTATAAATAATTGAAAAATTTTACATGTGAAAAAAAAGCAACTAAAAATTTCAAACTCATAAAAGTTTATGAGAAAAACCTCATAGAAAAAATTTGTATTTGAAAAAAAATGAAAAACTCATAAAATAAACTAGTGTTTCAAAAACTAAATTAATATGCATTTAATGAAAGTATTTAAAAAATTTTAAAAATTTAAACTGAGAAAAATTCTAATGAAAAATTATGGAGTAGGAAATTTCATATGTTGAAAATGAGAAAATTCTAAAATTATGTTCAAATTTTATAAAAATGAATTTAATTCAACACATTAATCAAAATATTAATTTATAAAAATAATAAAGATGAAAACTGGAAATTTGAAACGATTTTTACTAAAACTTTTCGCGAGTGTGATACTTACGATATTGTGAAAATTTTAAAATTAATAAATAAAATTAATGATTTGACACCCCATGGTATAAAATGCCAATACAAATTTTTTGGAATATTCTAAATTTTTCAAGGTGAGTATTGGCCTAAATACTAGATGGTATCGATATGTCAATTCCCCACATTTCACAAAAAATCTTGAAAAATTCCTAAAAGTAGGACATTAGATTGTGATATTATCTGTAAAACTGATTTTCAAAATTTGGCAAGAATATATTTAAAAACTGATTTTTCTCTTAAATATTTATCTTTTCTGTATGAGATTTATTTGCTACATCCTTCAAAGCTACATTTTTTTCATCACTTGCATATGTAGCTGCTTGGGCATGACAAAAAAGGTTTTAAAAATGCCCAGCCTACCTAGAGGAGGTCGATTTCTAAGGGGAAATTGTCACTAGTTTCCTAGTCTCGGATAATTAAGACTATTGAAAAAGGAGCTCGGATGAAATTGGGTGTCTGTACTTATCAAGATAATATCTATTGTGGACATGGTTTAGGACTTTTATTAAATAATGCCAAATAATTGTTTGATAAATATTTAATATTTATTTACATGAAGTAAAATTGTTTTACTTAGGTTAGAAAATTTAATTATAAATTAAATTATCTAATATGTAAATTTAAGGGTTGGGCCAAAAGCCCTAATTATCAAGTTAAAAGAGTTTAGTTATGAACTACTCTAAGTTGGGCTGGCTAATGGGCTAGGTGCATATTAGGCTAAAATATTAACAAGCTATTATTAAGGTCCAATCTTATACAAGCTAATTAAAATAGTTTTAATTAGCCTCTCAGAAACATTTTAAAGTTTGACTACTTTTTTGGCATGTTAGTATTGGGCTCAATTGACCCAATAGTCAAGCTTAACCTAGCCTAGGGTGTATTTAAATACTGTATTAAGGCTTTTTTATTGATAAAAAGCATAAGAAAAAAAACCTTAAGTGCTAACCTTGGACTTTTCTGAGGGGTTTAGTGCAACATCTATGCTTCCCTAACCTCATTTTGCATTTTTCATAGATTTTTGGAGTGTTCTTGAATCGTTCTTAAGACAATAAGTTTAGAAAAATAGTTTACAAGCATTGAGAGATTAATTTTCAAAAAGGTTCTGAAATTGGCTAAATCTTGAAATCTTTGCTTTCTTAAGCCTGATTATGCATATTTGCATTCTTAGTGATTAGAAAGTGCTTTTAATCATAACGAAGGATGGAAAATCAATTTTCTATCCTGAAGGAATAAACCAGAATAAAAAATTAGGATTTTTCGATTCATTTGCCTGTATCTATAAAAAATACCTACTTTTCTATAAAGTTATTTTCTCTTATCTTTGGCATAAGAGGTAAGAGAATTGTTCTTAAATCATTTCAGATCTAAACCTATTAGCTATCTGTCTTTTGGTTAAGGCTTGAAAAGCCTTCGGCTAGCATCAAAGAATCACTAGACCTCATAAAGGCTCCAATAGGCATTTTTATGGATATTGTTGGAGGAAATAGATTTGGACTGCTTATAGCTTCAAGAAGAGATCATAAGAATCAAACCATGGTGAGTTCATACAAGGATCAACATGCTCAAAGTTTCAAATTTCCAAGTAGGTATGATTTCTAATAGATCTATGTTTTAAAATTGCTATCCAATCACACGTACATCTTTTCTTAAGATCCTAAGGAAATCTAGGTGTTTCTTTGTTTAATTTAGTTGAGTATATTTAATTCTGATTAAATTTTTATGCCTATATCGATATGCATGAGCTCAAAATTTTCCTTTTAATGGTATCAAAGCCTAAGGTTTGTAGATTACATGTGATCTAGCATGTCAATTTTTGGTGATAATCAATTTGATTTATTTATGTGTTGATTTGGTTAGTTTTGGTAAAATTTTTTAAAAATTATTTTTCTAAAATTTTTTAAATCTGAAAAGCAAGTAATTTTTGGGTATAATCATGTTTAAAAGTGTTTAAATACTTAAGTAAAATTGTTTCAATTAGTTTAGATAAAAGTCCTAATATGTTTTAAGCTTTTTAGGTTATTTCGATGTTGTTTTGATCCGTTTGTTGAATTAAAAATTAAAGAATTTGTTTTTTTTTTAATTTTCTAGCATGTTAATCCATGTTTATTATCAATATTAAGTAGTTTAAAATATATTTTTTCTAATTAGAATGATATTATAGTAATCTATTAATATTTTGATGTTGATTAGTTCTGGATGACTCCGTTTTAGTGTTTTGATGGTGTTGAAATTTTTAGCAACCATTGCTGCAATCTTTCCATGGTTTTCCACCTTGAAATATCATAAATTGTTCATAAAACTTTCTGGAAAAATCAAGTTAAAATCAGAGTTGAAAATGTTTCAATTCTAAGCCATTTCAAGTGTAATATGTTTGTGTGATGGATATGGCTCGTTGTCTTTCTTTGTAGGACCTTGGTACGGCATTAATTGTAGAAAGATGTTGCTGCAAATTTGCAGTATTTTCAGAGTTCAGTGAGAGCAAGACAATAGTGTTTGAGTTGGATTATGATGGCTAAGATAGCCATGCATGGAGTCGACTCCTATTTGGACCAGACTCCCTGAGTGGTTGTGTTCCATTAAAACACTTACTTATTATCAAACACCTAATTATTCAATTATATTAATTTTCTTAAATTGTTTAAGATATGAATTGGATAATATAATAAGTATGGAAATAAAATTTAATTAACTTGTTTAATTAAAAATATATTTAATTTAAATGATAAATCCTATTTAGAGTAGGATTTATTCTAATATGATTAGAATAAATGTTAATCATGTAAGAAAATTGATTTCTTAATTAAATTATGGAAAAATTACTAAGACTTTGAAAATTTTGAAGCACTTTCCTAAATGGTTTGTGAAATATTACATGCTAAATAGTTTGTCTAACTAAAGGCAAAGGTATTTAAAAATTAGATAATGTACTAATTAGGACAAATAACATAAAAGTTAGGTAATAAGCAATTTAGGGCTAGCTTCCTAAAAGTTAGGAATTTGATTAAAAAGGTTTTAATGAAAGAACTAAAATTACTAAATAACTTGATAAATTATCAAAAAATTGTTTGATAAAGTTTATATAAATGACATACACACGATCACCAAGTAACATTGGCTATGCTTATTTTGTTTCATGTTTATGGACTAGTCCTTAGTATGAATAGGTTTTGGATAGTTGAATTTTTCTTTTGGTATTTATTTTATAATAGGGTCTGTGAAACCTGCCTTCCCTTTTAATTTGGATTATAAATTCTTTTCTCACTTAACTCATCATGAATATAACTCGAGGTTTCTTACAATGATACATAATAGTTACATAGGACTTGTAGATTTAGATTTAAGTTAAGATTAGAATTTATGTAAATCCAAGATGTAAAGAATATGATGCTAAGAAGAAAGGACCAAGGAGATCATCATCAAGATCTGGGAAGACTTTCTATGATATCCCTAGGAATTTAACCAACTAGGTTCCAAGTGGCTCAACAAAACTAGATAGATAAAGTCCATAATCATCCTAGTAAATTGCACGAGTTAGATTTATTTTTGAATTTATATATATGTGATATGTGATTGAATAAATACTCTGATCAAACAAAGCAATAAAACCTAAAATGAATGATAAAAATCCCTCATCATATATTGAGTCTATGCGTAAGCATGATCAAATGTCTTCCATTAATTATAACAAGATACTTGAGTTTTTGGCTGTGGGGATTTATTGGGCTATCCCTAAGGTCCATTCTGCCTAAGCTGCTTAAGTTATAATTAATGGGTCTTACTCAACTAAAGCTTAGTTGTCCGAATGCATACAAACTTGACCTCATGGTAGTAGATGTGATGGTTAGGTGAAATACATATGACATATTTAGGTAAAGGGTTACCACCTAACTGATCTAGAAGTTGCATAGAGATGCAATTGGTAAGCTATGTTACCTACATAATTAGTGCTTTCATGGTTTGTTAGACTATCCCCAAGGTCACGAAGGATGAAAAAGGTCTTAGCTCATTAAAAAGATTTAAATATTGAACCTTTTATATTATAGTTGAGGCTATAATGTCGATAAAATAATAAGGACAGCCATTAAAGTTGCAAAACCTTAATAATTGAAATTGCAAATCATTAGCCACAAAATGTTTTGGTTTATAATGGATACAAACATAACATGACTAATAAACTATCGCTAAGTAGTATACATGATACTAATAAGCTTAATGAGCCAAACTCCATTGACTAAGCCTATATCGAATGGCATATCCCAGAATAGCCTACTAGGTCAAGGAAAATTTATTAAGTTCACATTGATAACCTTGATCAAGCCATATTATGATGATGGCTAGTATGACGTTTGAACTTTAAAAGGAGCAAGTAGCTATTTAAGCTCATGAAATCATCTAAATCCTTAAAGAACTATTTTATAAGAACAATCATAATAAGAGGTTTGATATCCCTAAGGAATTGTTTCTAAGCAAGATGTCAAAAGATAGCCTAATCAGGCCTCATATGATAGGATATATTTCAAAAACATAAGCACTCTAGTTGGACCATGATCCATGCATAGTTTATAAACTTTCTTTTGAAAAAAGATAAAAGGGATGATAAAGGTGTATGCCAACATAGTGGAGAGCTAGGTTACTAGAGTGAAGATTACAAGAAAAATTTTGATATGATCAAAATTAGGAAAGAAGCTTCAATATTATATATACATTAAGATTAATTCACTTCTCTAGGTATATAATTCCTCGATGTTGGTGCTTAAATATGCATGACGTATTGTAAGGCCTAAATAAAAAGAGTAGTGAATATGGACCATAGATAAAGGCAGCCTTGTTAATATTGATCAAATCTTGAATTTTTTATTAATATTTTGAAACATAATATTGTTTTATTTGTAAACATAAGATGTCTATCTTTGGTATTTGCCGACCAATTGAGGATGATTATTGGCATTCGATTCTGAGCATAAATTTATTCCTCATTGAATAAATCATTAATCATAGAATTTTTTATGTTATGGTCTTATTATTCTTATACAAACAACTTGCAATAGTATTAAAATACTAAACTACGTATAACTTATAAAATTCAAAAATAGTTTTCGAATCCAATTCCTATTAAATCTACACATGTACGATTTAGTAGGAGGCATTTATGATTTTTTAGGGGTTAAGATCATAATTTGACTTAGTGATAAATAGCCATGACATTAAAAATACAATTATTTAGAGTTGTTCTAGACTAAAGGGGATTGCATGTTTATACCTATAAGTCATGAATAAAGACTTTTGTTTAGGCTTACAAATGGAGTTAGATTTGGATCATTAGCTTAGAAGCTAATAAAATATTCCTAATAGTTGTTAAAGTAAAAACTAAGCCATATGATTGGAATCTGCATCTCGTTGTGATCTGAATAGTTAGCAA
Organism: Adansonia gregorii; assembly: GCA_038382025.1. Lineage (NCBI taxonomy): Eukaryota > Viridiplantae > Streptophyta > Magnoliopsida > Malvales > Malvaceae > Adansonia > Adansonia gregorii. Next base: position 74,792 of record JBBYHO010402051.1, read on the forward strand.
ATTTGATAATGAAATTATCATGAATGTAATTGAAACACTTATCACAATAGTACTAAAGAGTTGTCCAAGTTGAAACATAATTGCTTATCGAAAGAGTTTTACATTAGATGTGTTAGTGATTGGTCTAGCGTAAGTGAGAGATAGTGGTATATGCCCTAGAGTTAATCAAATTGGATGAGGCATATAATAGTTAATAATGCATACCAATCAGTTATGTTAGTGATTCAAGTTTTTCCTTCATGTTAATGGACAATCATTCAAACGTTAATTGGATGAAGCCCATGAATACAATGGCCTTGCAAAGTTAGTAAGGAGTTATGATGATGAGATTCTTATGCATCAAAGTTATGTTTGTAAAAATGTTCCTAGTCATTGCTAAGGATATGACTTTATGATCTATTGAAGTATAGAGATAATTGGGGATAGCATATAGGTGCTTTTCTTTATGGAAACAAGTTCACTAAACATGGCCCATATAAGAACTCCATGTGGTATAAGTCACTTAAGTGTCCATGGAATATGTTCTCATATGCCACTTATGTATATTAGTCTTCAAACTTGTGATACCAGGTTGTCTTGTATGGGAGTGTCATGCTTTGGTTCCATCACAAATGGGTCTATTATAAATGGCTGCTATGTTAGGGTGGTTTTAGGTATGGCATGAACCATATAAAAGTGGATGATTGATCTATAGAGGATTCACCATTCAGAATGACATTGGAGACATATCTCATTTTATCATGGCTTTGGTTAACTTGATTAGGTCATTGGCCAACATCTAATAAATTTAGCATAAATTATTTTTTTAAATTCATGAGATTAACCAACAACTGTAGGAACTAATATGGTTGATATATGAATAGACATTAAAAATGCTCATGGTCTTGTCGGGATATCTGGTGAAAAGACCAAAGTACATCGAGAGGCTAGTTATTGAAAAGTTTCTTAAGAGTCATATTAACTCTTCCTGCATTCTGGGTGGCCATGATGCCTTACCAGAGGCCAATCTTGGTCTATAAATATAAATACACTTAATTGGGTAATTATATTTATTGCCGTTAGGATGAAAGCCTAATGGGTCACACACAATAAAATGATCTATTAGATTAAAACTAGAATTTAGTTATGTATGACTTAATTAAATAAAAGGTACAATGAGGAGAACTTAATAGAATTAGTTCAATTAAGAATAATTTAAGACATAATTTAGATTTAAGAAATCTAATTAGATATGTCTTAATATGACATTAAGATAAGAATGTCTTGTTAAAATAATGTTTATTATAGACATGGTTTAAGGATTTTACTAAATAAAGCAAAATAATTATATTTGAGAAATTAAATAATTATTTGATAATTATTTAATTAATTACTTAATATTATTTACTTGAAGTTAAATTGTTTTACTTAGGTTAGAAAATTTAATTATGAATTAAATTTTCCAACATGTAAATTTAAGGGTTACGCTAAAAGTCCTAATTATCAAGTCAAGAGAGTTTAATTATGAACTACTCTAAGTTGGGCTTGTTAATGGGCTAGTTGCATGGAATAGCTATCTTTGGTGGGCTAAAATATTAATAAGTTAATATTAAGGCCCAATTTGGATAGGCTAATTAAAATTTTTAATTGGCCTCCTAAAAATGTTCCAAACTGGAGCCACCTTTTGGGCTTCTAAGTAGTAGGCCTAGTTACCCCAATAGTCAAGCCTAATTTAGCCCAGGATGTTTTTAAATACATTAGTAAGGCTTTTTGGCTAATAAGAGCATCAGAAAAAAGCCTACAAGCCAACCCTAGACTTTTTTAAGGGGATTAGTGTAACATTTATGCTTTCCTAAGCTCTTTTTGCATTTTCATGGATTTTTTTAGTGTTTTTTAATCTGCTTTACACAATGAAATTAGAAAAATAGTTTTCTAGCATTGAGAGATTAATTTTTCACAAAAGTTGTGAAATTGGCTAAATCTTAAAATCCTCGTTTCCCTAAGCCTAATTTTGCACATTTGCATTTTTAGTGATTAGAAAATGTTTTTGATCACAACGAAAGATAAAAAATTAGTTTTTTATCATAAAAGAATCAACCAGAATAAAAAATTAGGATTTTTGGATTCATTTGCCTGAATCTGCAAGAAATAGCTACTTCTCTGTGGAGTTATTTTCTCTCCTTTTTAGTGCAACAAGTAAGGGAATTGTTCCCAAATCACTTTAGATCTGAACCTATTGGCTAGCATCAAAGAACCATGGGACCTCATAAAGGCTCCAATAGGCATGTGTGTGGATTACCATTAGAGGCAAAATAGTTGGACTGATTTTGGCCTCAAGAAAATATCATAGTAATCAACCCGTGCTGCATTCATGCAGGGATAGGTGCACTTAAAGTTATGGGCCTCTAAGTAGGTATGATTTAACAAATTTATGTTTTAATGCTGCAATCCAATCACATATATATCTCTTCTAAAGATCCTGAGGAAACCCAAGTGTTTTTTGTTTAATTATGCTGCATATGTTTAATTTTGATTAAATTTTTGTGCCTATATTCATATGCATAAGCCTAGATTTTTCCTTTCATTCGGACGGCTAAGATAGCCATACATGGAGCAGACTTTTAATTGGACTAGGACTCCCTCAGTTGTATTCCATTAAAGCTTACTTATTATCAAACACCTATTTCTTAAATTGTTTAAGATACAAATTGGCTTATATAATAAGATGGAATTAAAATTCAATTAAATTGTCTAATGGAAAAATATATTTAATTTAAATGATTAATCCTTCTTAGAGTAAGATTTGTTCTAATGTGATTAGAATAAATGTTAATCATGTAAGAAAATTATTTTTTTAATTAAATTAAATGTGGATTAATTACTAAGACTTCAAAAAATTGGAAACTACTTTCTTAAATGGTTGAGGAAATATATCATGTTAAATAGTTTGTCTAAATTAAGACAAAGCTATCTAAAAGTTAGGTAATGTCCTAATTAAGACAAATAACCTAAAAAGTTAGGCAATATCCAATTTAATGTCTTAAAACTATTGTTTTTAGAAAACAAATTTCCTAAACGGTTTGGGAAATATTAGATGCATAATGGTTTGTCCAAATTAGGACAAAATTATCTAAAAGTCAGATAATGTCCTAGTTAAGACAAACAGCCTAAACATTAGGTGATGTTCAATTTAAGATAAATTTCCTAATAGTTAGGTATTTAATTAAAAATGTTTTAATTGATGAACCAAAATTCCTAAATAATTTGATAAATCATCTCCAATTGCTTGATGAGGTTTATGCATATGACACACAAGATTACCAAGTGGTATTGGCTATGCTAATTTAATTTCATGCTTATAATATGATTGATAGCATAAGGATGATTAGGGACTAGACTTAGTATGACTAGCTTATGGATGGCTGAATTTTTCTTTTGGTATTTATTTTATAAATAAGGTCACAAAACCTATGTTCTCTTTTAGTTCTAGGATATAAATTATTTTCTTACCTAAGTCCCTTTGAATGTAACTTAAGGTTTCCTACAATGCTATGCAACTGCTGCACAGGACTTGTAGATTTAAATCCAAGATGTAAAGAAGATGATGCCAAGAAGAAGTGACTAAGGAGATCATCATCAAGACTTAGGAAAACCTTGTATGATATCCTTAGGAATTTAACCAACTAGTTTCCTACTAGCTCAAGGAAACTGGCTCCAGGAAACTGATAGATACAGTCCATATTCATCCTAGTAGATTGTATGTGTTAGATTTATTTTTGGAATTATGTATAAGCAATATATGATTCAATAGATGCTAAGCATGCTAATCAAACAAAACAATGAGACCTGAGATAAAGGATAAAAAATCCCTTGTAAAATATTAAGTCCATACCTAAGCATGATCAAATGTCTTCCATCATTTATAGCAAGATACTAGATTTCCAAACGTGGGAGACTTGTTAGGTTATCCCTAAGGTCCCTTTTGTTCGAGCTATTTAAGTTATGAATAAGGGGTCTTATTTAACTAATTCCATGTTGTCTAGATGTTTACAAATTTGATCACATAGCATTAAAGGTGGTAGTTAGGTGTATAATGTATTTAGGTAAAGAGTTACCACCTAGCTAATCTAGAAATTGTATAAAATGCAATTGGTAACCTATGTTACCTACTTAATTAGTTCTTTCATTTTTTGTTGGGCTATCCCCAAGGTTACGGAAGGATGAAAAGGGTGCCTAGCTCATTAAGAAGATTTAAATGTTAAACTTCTCAAATGATATTTGAAGGCTATAATGTTGATAAAATAATGAGAACAATTATTAAATTTGTAAAACCTTACTGAATGATTGGAATTGCAAATTATTAACTATAAAATTTCTTGTTTCATAATAGATATAAGCACAATATGACTAATCGACTATCATTAAGTAAGCATATGTGATGCTAATAAGCTTAATGGGTGGGAATCCATTAACTAGACCCATATTGAATGGTATATTCAAGAATTGTCCATTGGGTCAAGGGTAGTCTATCAAGTTTATATTGATGACCTTGATCAAGCCATATTATGATGATGGCTAATATGATGGTTGAACTCTGAAGAACTTGTGCATTTTAGATGGATCATGATCATGCATTATCCATGTACATTCTTTTGAAGAAAGAAAAAGGAAATGATAAAGGAATATGCCAACATAATGGGGTGCTAAAGTCATAGATTGAAGATTGCAAGGAAAATTTTGATGTGATCAAAATTAGGACACTTAAAAAATTTTCAATATTAGATATACACTAAGATTAATTTACTTCTCTTAGTATATGATACCAAGAAGTCGATGCTTAAATATGTATGACATATTGTAAGGCCTAAATGAAAGGAGTGGTGAAGATGGACCATAGGTAATGGCAACCCTGTTGATGTTAATCAAAACTTGCCTTATGATTAATGTTTTTTAAACATAATCTTGATTTATTCATAAACATAAGATGTTTATTTTGGCATTTACATGCCAATTGAGGATGATTGCTAACATTCGATGTCGAGCTTAAATTTCGTCCTCATTTAATAAATCAATAATCATAGAAGTTCTATGTTATGGTCATATTATTCTCAACATACAACTTGCAATAGTATTGAGAATATTAAACAGCCTATAACTTGCAGGATTTAAAAATAATATCAAATCCAATTGTTTTTAAATTACACATGTGCAATTTAATAGGAGGCATTTATGATTCTTTAAAAGTTAAAGATCATAATTTGATTTATTGGTAAATATACATGATGTTAAAAATGTAAGAAGTCTCGGGATAGCAAGAAATATAGATTTTAAAAATTTAAAATATTATCCATAAAGGTAGCAATGAAAACAGTACAAACAAACTAATCTGAGACTACATAAATAGGATAATCTTGCAAGATCTTGATTAATCTTTGAGATATAGAAACTAAAAGAACTATTCAAGATTCAAACAAACCTCAATATTGAGATGCCTTTCAGCAATTCAATGACCTAAGAATATGTATACCAAGCCCAATTATCATAAACCAAAGTTATCCAATTGTCTAGCCTCTAATGGTTATCCACCTCAGTGACTCGAAAAACCTTCTATAACAAAGAGACCTTATTGCTGGGAGCTATGTTCATAGCTATTTCAATAATCTTCCTTTACACTTAAATGACCTTGATTCAACAAACAAAAAAGAAAAAAGAAAACAGTTTTCTTCTCCAAGCAGCCAAGGTTATACCAACTCTTTAAAGTTTTTTTAAAAAAATGCTAATAAGGTTTTCTAAGTCTTCCTTGTTGATTTTTCCAATTAAAATCTATCTATAAGGGATAGCAAACATAGGTTTATATGGCTAGGGTTTAATATTTTAATTTTTAAAAAATTACAGTTTTCCCTCTAATTTATATGAATTTATTCAAATTAGGCCTAAGTAACCATTACTTGTATTAACCTAGTCTCAATTTATTTTCTACTAATCACACTTATGTGTCTAAGCCATTAGACCCCAATCATATTGGCAGTAAATATAAAATAGTCGAATAAAAATATTCTATATTTATAGAACAAGATTGAAATTTAACATGCATTATAGCTGCCCAACATGCAGAAAGTGTCAATATGGTTTTGAAAAGCCCTTCAGTTTTTAGTGTCTTGGTTTAATAAATATCTTTTCATCATATCTCTTGAAATTAGAGAGAGCATGGTTCAGTGTCTACTGTTAGTCTATTTTTATTTGTATGCAACCCCTATGTGTTAACTCCATAATCAGTATTGCCTTGGCCAAAGGCTTTGAGTTAGCATGGGCAAGATACATGTGGAATATGTCTTTTTATATCACTTGAGGTGATGAATCCTCTTTGAACCACTCATTCACCTTCAGTATGCTTTATATCATATTGAAAACCACACTTATTTTGGCATTCTCCATTCTGAACCTATTTGTGATGATCTCTAAGTATGATAATTTGCACACAAGATGACCTAGTGTTATAAGTCTAAGGATAACTTACATTACTAACACATGAGAGTATTTTCATTGACACTTAAGTGAAATATCAAGTGGAACTCCAATAGTGGGTTATGTTTAGTGAGCTTGTTACCATAACCAGCACACATATGATGTCCATAAGTGTTTTCTATACTTTAACTTATGAGATTAGTTGCATGCATTTTATGCATGAAAGCTTACATATGCCAGTCTTTGTGCATTGTCAATGCCCTATCTTGATAATACAATGACCAGAAATGGTTTTAGAACATTGGCTTTGATGCATAAGGATCTCATAATTATAACTCTTTACAATTCCCTCGCAAGCCCAATGTATTTCTTGGGCTTTATCTATATAAGATGCTAGTAACAATTATTCAAGAAAATCTTATAGATAAAGAAACACCTCATTAATATTAATACAATAAAATGTTTTGAATACATTAAATCACTAAATGCTAATGCCTTTTAGGCCATAATGATTGGCTTGCTGGGTTTAACATGAAAAATCTCTTATTAGCATTAAAAGCCAATAGCCTATATGTCTAAATCCTATACCTTCCATATGTCAATCATGTTTTTGCTAGGGTAAAACTTTAGTGAAAGGATCAACTAAGTTCTCTTTGGTGGGTACTTGTTCTATACTAATGTTATATCTTTTTCTATACTATCTCTAATGATGTGATACCACTATGATATGTGTTTGGATTTATAATGAGACCTTAGTTCCTTAGCTTGTGCTATGGTTTTATTGTTATGACATTAAAGTTGGACTGGATCAAAAATGCTAGGAGCCACCAAGTTTTGAAATCAACTTCTTTATCCAAATTACCTCTTTTATGGCCTTACACAAAAAAATGCATTTAACTTCAGTCAGTGAGTCTACAGCTTGACTTTAGTCAGTGAGTCTACAGCTTGAGTTTAGTCATTGAGTCTACAACTGTAGCTAGTCTAAAACTATTTTAGCTAACTGTAAAACGATTAAGGGTAACTATAAAATCACTTTATAGTCATCCTAATCTGATTGAAAGCTAGCATCAATATATCCCCTAACATAGAGATTAGCCCTTTTATAAACCAAAAAGATATCCTTAGTCCTTCATAAGTACTTTAGGACATTCTTCACAATAATCCAGTGATCCTCACTAGGATTACTCACAAGTGTAATACTTAAAACGAATGATACACATGGTCTAGTACATAACATGGCATACATTACAGATCTAACTATCAGAGTATAAAGAATTTCATCCATTCATGTCCTCTCATCAGATGTTTTAGGACACATCTCTTTCATATAGTGTACACCATGTACCATAGGTAAGTTTTTTTCTCTTACAGTTATTTATCTTAAATTACTCAAGAATCTTTTCTATGTACATAATTTGAGATAAGCCAAGCATTTGTTTCGATCTATCTCTATAGATCTTAATTCCCAAAATAAACATAGCTTCTCTTAAATTCTTCATGAAGAACTATTTGGATAGCTAGACTTTAATGGCCTACAGCATTTGTATGTTGTTTCCCATAAGCCATACGTTGTAAACATATAGCAACAAGAAAACAATTGCTTGCCTATTTACCTTTTTATAAACACAAGGGTTATCATGATTCTTTTTGAAGCCAAATTGTTTAATTGCTTCATCCAATTTGATGTTCCAACTATGTGATGCTTGCTTTAGTTTATAAATAGACCTCTTTAGCTTACATATTTGATTTAGACTTAATGTGGATATAAAACAATCAGGCCATGTCATGTGCACCTACTCTTGTAAATTCCTATTAAGGAACACCATTTTTATATCAATTTGCCATTCCTCATAATCATAGTATGTAACTATCACAAGCATTATCCAAATAGATTTTACCATACAACTGATGAAAATGTTTCCTTATAATTAATGCCTTTTACTTGATTATAACCTTTTGGTATAAGTTAACCTTATACATTTGCACGTTGCATACATATCAGTTTTTCTCTTAGAAACTCATTTGTACCCTATCAGTTTACCCTTTCAAGCAGGTCAACTAAAGTCCAAACTTGGTTAATATCTATGGTATCCATCTTGGCCTTTATAGCATCAAACCATTTTTAAAATCAATGTCGAACATTGCTTCCTCATTTGTGGTAAGCTTAGTATCGTTAGGTAAGTCATTTTTATCCATGAAAAGTAAATATCTCTTAAGTGCATACTTGATCTGACCAGATTGATAGAGTAATTATGTTTCTTGAGTTTCAGGTGAAGCATTCAGTGCTTCATCCCTTAAGTTTAATTCCCTAGAAATGTCTATTTATGGTTTTTGAACTTTTTCAAGATCAACCTTACTCACTGAACTTTTCTAGTATAAACTTTTTCTTTAGGAAACAATATGTTTGAAAATGAGCATCTTTTGTTCAGTTGGGTTGTAAAAGTAATATCCATAAGTTTCCTTAGGTACCCCATAAATTTACATTTACTAACCTAGCTCTAATCTTGTCAGATACTATTTGCTTCATATAAATAAGACAAACCCTAAGGTAAGATATATATTGTCTTTTAATGCCACATCCTATATAGTGTCTTATCCATAAATTTGGATAAAACTTTATTTAGAAGATAGGACACAGTTTCTAAAGCATATCCCTAAAGGGATGTCGAAAGGTCTGCATTAGACTTCATGGAATAAACCATGCCTAACAAGGTTCAGTTTCTCTTTTCAGACACTTTATTATGTTTTGGACTTTAGGGTGGAGTCCATTATGACAAAATACCATTTTCTATTAGATGACTCAAAAATTCTTGACTTAAGTACTCTCTTCCTTGATTAGATCTAAATGTAACAATTCTCTTGCCTGTTTGGTTCTCTACTTTAGCCTTAAACTCTTTGGACTTCTCAAAAGCTTTAGACTTGCACTTCATTAAGTACATAAACCTATAAGTAATCATTGATAGAGGTAATGAAGTAAGAACACATATTTTTAGCCATTATGTTTAATAGTCTATGTTCATCTGAATGTATTAGGCCCAATAAAACACCACCACTTTCACCTTTTTTCGTGAAAGGTGTCTTGGTCATCTTGTGAAAGAGACAACACTCACATGTCATATATAATTCAAAATCAAATGGGTCAAGATAACTTTATTTATGTAACTCGGCTACTCGAGTCTCACTAACATGTCTAAACTTATAATGTTTGTTGGATAATTCCTTTTAGCTTTTTTTCACATTTTTGTTGATTAAAAGCATTTCAGGATCCAAAATAAATAGCACATTCTTTAATGAGGCAAATCCAAAAACCATTTCATTTAGAATAATTGTGCAACTTTGGACTTTATTCTAAACTCAAAATCATCATTATCACTGAGATATGAACTGAAATTATGTTTATAAATCTAGGAACATAAAGACATTTTTTATTTCTAAGCCCATGCTTGAATGCAATGGTAAAGTACAAATTCCAATAGCAATGGTCACAATTTTTACTCCATTGCCCATTTATAGAACTACCTCATCAAAGCCTAAATCTTTACATTCTTTAGTAGACTTATGTCATTACATAAGTGTGATCCATAACTTGAATCAACTATCTAAATGATCGAATCAATAGTAAAGTAATTTAACTTAATCATGTAAAGGTCAATTATCTTTCTTTTATTGAGAATGCTTCTCAATCTCACATACCAGTCCAAACATTTTAGGTTTATGGCATCTTGCATGCATGAAATATAGTTATTATAATTACCATTGTCAACAACATAGTATAAAACGAGTATTAATTAGATATTCATGTTTTGTATCAATAAAGATGAGGTATTAAATCTTTATCAATTTTCCCACTAATTTTTCATAATAATAGCCTTCACTCTTATACAAAAATTTCTTTAAGGTATTTCTACTGGGTTGAGATCCTTTTCAACATGTTGCAACCTTGATTTAGCTCAACAAATCATAACAAGACTAAATAGGCAGGCAACATAGCTTGTTGATTGCATTTCTATTAAGCTCCTTGAGTAGTCATGTGATAACTCTTTGGCTAAATGTATCATATACATTTCACCTAACTATCACCTCTAATGCCATGCATCCAAGTTGTATGCATCCAAATAGCATGACATTAGTTGAGTAAGACCCATCATTAATAACTCAAGCAGTTCAGATGGCTGATACCTTGAGTTAGCTCAACAAATCTCAATAGTCAAAACTCAGGTATCGTCTTATGTGCAATGGAAAGCATCTATATCATGCGAAGCATGTGACTTAATATTGTATAAGGGATTTCATTTATATTATCTTTTAATTAAGGTCTCATCATATTAGAATGCATAGCATTTATAATATCGCATAAAATAAATATACTTTTATGCATACTACTTTGATGATTATGGACTATTATTTGATGCGATTTCCTTAAGCCATTAAAAGAAATTCTTTGTCAATTCCTAGGTGATTACATAAAAAGTCTTCAAAAGCTTCTTGCAATCTTCCAAGCTTTATGGTGCTTTCGCTTGGATCTTTATCTTCAAGTCACAAAATCTTTTCTAGCTAACCTTAATTTTACATTTATATAATCTAATTACATTAAAAAAAATCTCAAGTTGCATTCATGGGGATTTAGGTGAGAAAAGAATTTTATGACCTCAAAGAAAAAAATAGAGATAAGGTTGGATTCGCAAACCCTATTTTAAAATTTAAACATCCATAAACAATTAACTATACATCCATAATCATGTTGCGCATAGTCCATAATCATTCGATACATCCACAACAATTATGAATATATAAACATGCGTTTAAATTTAATTTTCTAATTTTCAATGTCAAATAATTGATCCATATTTAATTTAATTAAGAAATCAATTTTCTAGATGATTAACATTTATTCAAAGAAATTAATTTTCTAGATGATTAACATTTATTCAAATCATTAGAATAAATCTTATTCTAAATAGGATTAATCATTAATTAAATATATATTTCAATTAATCAAATTAATTCAGTTTTATTTCCATGCTTATTTTTTATCCAATTTATATCTTAAACAATTTAAGAAAAATTATACAAGTGGATGATTAAGTGTTTAATGATATATTAGAGTTTTAATTGGATTCAACCTTTTAAAAAGGCGTATTACGCCAACCATGCTAACTTTTAGCATTTAATTTAATTTTAATTTTAATTTAATCTAATCATATTAGATTTTAAATCTCAAGAAAAATAAAATTAAAAAAGTCTTACTTCAAATAAGATTATAGTGGCGTAAATTTAAAGAAATCCTATTCAATTAGGACTCTATCCCATACATGGCTATCTTAGCCATCCTACTTTAACTTAAACACCATTGTCTTTCTCCCATTAAACCTTTCAAAATACAGCAAATTTACAACAACTCTTTTCTGCCATAGATGTAGCACCAAGATCCTAGAAAAAAAGGAACATGCCACAAGCTTCAAACACACCTAACGCACTTATTATTGCCTAATATTGAAATGTTCTCAACTCTAATTTTAACTTAATTTTCCAGCAAGTTTTATGAACAATTCATAAAATTTTCAAGGTGGAAAACCACATCGAAACACCGAAATAAAGCGAACATAGCACTAGTCAACACCAAATTGTCAACCAATGACTCCAATATCAATTTAATTAATAAAATCATATTTTAACTAATTAAAATTGATTATAAACATGAATTAATATGATGGAAATTTGAAAATAAAAAAAATAATTTTTAAAATTTTTAAATTTAAAAAGTAATTAAGATAGAATCAAAACAACAAATTATTTAGTTGGTAATAACTAAAACATAAGATTAATTAAGTTGATGCAATAAACCTTTGATACCACTCTTAGGAAGTCTTAGGATAGTAAGAAATCAGATTTCAAAAATCTATAAAATTATCCATAAAGATAGCCGCGAAAACTATACAAACCAACTAATCTAAGACTCCCTAAACAGGATCATCTTGCAAGAACTTGAATAATCTTTAAGATCAAGAAACCTAAAGAACTATTCGAGATTCAAACATATCTCAATCTTAAAAAGTCTTTTAGCAATTCCATGATCCAAGAATATACATACATCAAGCCTTGTTGTCATAAACCAACGTTGTCCATTTGTCCAACCTTTAATAATTATCCATAAGGTGACTTGGAAAACCTTTAATAAGAAAGAGACCTTGTTGCTAGGAGCCATGATAGTAGCTTTGATTTCAGTAAATCTTCCCTTACACTTAGGTGACCTTGATTCAATAATGAAAGAATAAAAAAGAAAACAATTATCTTCTCCAAGCAACCAAGATTTTGCTAACTCTTTAGGGTTTTAAAAAAAAGATGCAAAAAGGTTTTCTAAGTCTTATTAGCTAATTTGCTAATGAAAATCTATCTATGAGGGACAACAAACATGGGTTTTATGGCTTAGGTTTAAAATTTTAATTTTTGAAAAATTATAATTTTACCCTAGCCTGTATAAACTTATTCAAATTAAGCCTAAGTAACCATTACTTCTACTAAACATATTACCCTAGTTTTAATTTGTTTTTCACTAGTCGCCCTTATATGTATGACTCATTAGGACTCCATCATATTGGTAATAAATATGAAATAGCCTAATTATATTTCTAGACCAAGATTGGCATCTAGCAATGCATTATAGCCACCTAACATGCAGAGAATGTCAATATAATTTTAACAAGCCCTTAAATGTTCAGTATCTTAGTCTAATAAATATCCTTTTATCATATATCACAAAATTAGGAAGAGCATGGTTTAACATATACTCTTAGCCTATTCCATATTAGTATTCAACCCATATATGTTAATTCCATAATCAGTATTGCCTTGGCTAAGTACTTTGAGTTAGCATAGGCTAAGTACGTGCAAGATATGTCCCCTCTATCACTTAGGGTGATGGATGCTCTCTAGACCACCCTTTTACCTTTAATATGCTTCATATTATACCCAAAACCACCCTTATTTTGGCATCTATCCACTGTGAACTCGTTCGTGATGATCTCTAAGGATGATAATTCATACAAAAGATGACTTGGTGTCGCATGTCTAGAGGTCACTTACATTACCAATGCATGATAGTATTTTCATAGACACTCAAGTGAAATACCAAATGGAACTCTTAAAGCGGCTCATGTTCAGTGAACTTATTACCATAATAAGTACCTATTGATATCCTAAGCATTTCTATACTTTAACTTATAAGATTAGTTGTATGCATATTATGCTTGAAGTTTTACATATGCCAGTCTTTGTACATTGTCAATTCCTTTTCTTGATGATACAATGACTAAGAATGGTTTAAGAAACATGACTTTGATGCATAAGGATCTCATAATTATAACTCTTTATGATTCTCTTGCAAGGTTAATGCATTTCCTTGGCTTTATCTTTATATGATACTAATAACAATTATTCAAGAAAATTTTATGGATAAAGAAATACCTAATTAACATTAATAAAATATAAGTTTTAAATACACAAAATCAATAAATGCTAATGCCTCTCAAGCTACAACAATTAGCTTACTAGGCTTACACTAACAAAAAATGCAATTATTTGGAGAGTGCTTAAATTAGAGAGGATTGCATATTTATAGGCTAGAGGTCATAAACAAACTTTTTCGTTTAGGCTTATAAAAAAAGTTACATTTGAATCATTAGCTTATAAGCTAATAAAATATTCCTAATAGTTGTTAAAGTGACAATTAAGCCATATGATTATAATCTAGGTCTCGGTATGATCAGAACAGTTAAGACTTTGATAATCAGATTATCATGAATGTAATTAAAACATATTGTCACAGTAGTATTAAAGCTTTTCCAAGTGATTGAAAGAGCTCAATATTGGATGCCTTAGCGATTGGCTTAGTGCAAGTGGGAGATATTAGTATATGCCCTAAAACGAATTAGATTGATGAGGCATAAATAGTTAATAATGCAAACTAATCACTTTAGTTAGTTTATGCCCTAAAATGATTAGCAATGATGCAAACACTAATTGGATAAAAGCCCATGCAACATAAGGGCCTTCTAAAGTTAGTAATGAGTTATGATGATGAGTTACTTATGCATTAAAGCTATGTTTCTAAAAATGTTCCTAGTCATCGTATTGTCAACATAAGGCATTGACAATCCGCAAAGACTACCATATGCTAAGCCTCTATACATTGGATGCATGCAACTCTTTAATCTCATAGAAATTGAAGTATAAAAATACTTGGGAATAGTGCTTGTTTTATGGAACCAAGTTCACTAAACATGCTCTATTTGAGAACTCCATTTGGTATGTCACTTAAGTGTCTATAGAATATGTTCTTATATGCTAGTCATGTACATTAGTCCTCAAACTTGTGATACTAGCTCATCTTATATGGAGACTATCATGCTTTGATTCCATTATGAATGGGTCCATAATAGATAGATACTTCTGGCAGGGTGTTTTTGGGTATGACATAAGCCATACAAAGATAGATGAGTGATCTAGAGAGGATTCACTAGTCTAAGTGATGCTTAAGATATATCTTATTTATTCTCTACTTTGGTTAACTTGATAAAGTCAGTGGCCAATGCATAATGAATTTAGGAGAAATTGTTTCTCTAAATTCATGAGGTTAACCATAAGCTATAGGAACTAACATGGATTACTATATGAGTAAACACTCCACCACACTTATGCTATTTTAGGGATATCTTGTGAAAAGATTAAAATATATTAAAAGATTCAACATCTTGAAAAAATTGTTCCAAACGAAGATGTTTGAAGGTACCTTTATTAACTCATGTGCTACAGATGATTGGTTCGATCATTTGACTAGAACAATTAGGTTGGACGATGGATAATGAGTTAGCCATTAACCTAGTTCTTTCCTATATGCCTCTAATTTTTTCACAGTTTATGTTAAACTT
Organism: Adansonia gregorii; assembly: GCA_038382025.1. NCBI lineage: Eukaryota > Viridiplantae > Streptophyta > Magnoliopsida > Malvales > Malvaceae > Adansonia > Adansonia gregorii. The sequence continues at coordinate 90,163 of JBBYHO010402051.1, forward strand.
TAACAGAAATCATCTAGAATCATCCCTTTCTACATCACTAAACATATTTTTTATGGTAGAAAAGTCTTTCACCAATAAGAAGCTTATCCACTAGTTTACTTCTACTTCTACTTCTACTTCTAAGAAAACTAAGAAAAAGAAATCAAGGAAGGATGGTTCAAAGAGTTTGAAGCAATCTGGTGGAGTGAAAGCTAAGGATGGAACTAATAAGAGTACATGTCACCATTGTAGAAAACCTAGTTATCAGACTAAAAACTGCAAAGAGTACCTTAAATCGATTAATGACAAAAATCAAAAAGGAGCTTTTACCCCAGGTAAAAATTCAAAAATTTTTTCACGTTCTTTTGATGTATGATACCTAATTATTGGTACTTAATTGTTTGACATATAGTAAGGACAATGATAAAAAAAGAAGAAGGATAAACCAGATGATATGGAGTAGGCTTGCACCTCTATGCATGGAAGCTATTAAGAAATTTAATTTTATGATTTATTTTAAACATTAGATATGCAATGGATCAAGCATAATATATCGATGTTAGGAAATTTTATTTTAGTGTAAATGTTTTGAACATATATCTTTTGCTAACATATGGATGCCATGCTTTTAATTTCCTTTATTTCATAAATCTTAGTAAGATTGTTCTACATCATGGTCTATCAAATTATATAATTGATTAAATTAAGCCCAATTAACCTAAATTCAAATCTTGGTATTGAATTCCATACAAAAGTCTTATACATACTATGTTTAGTGGAAGTATTCATAAACTATCAAAAGTTAATATTCATGAAAATGTTAGACTTAATAGGAGCATTTATGGGATATTAAAAGTTAATATACATGAACAAGTGACAAACTAAAGTTATAGATGCTTGGATGTAATTTTGGACAAAGTTCCACACTAGAAAGATTAGATATTTATATCTAAGAGACATAAAACAAATCAATTCATTTTAGGCTTGTGAAAATGATTAATTTTGGATTATGGCTATCAGTCTAATTAAATTTATTCCAGTAGTTGTAACATAACTAAGCCATATAATTGGAATCAAGGTCTCATTGTGATCCAAAGAATTTTTATGACTAGACAATAAAGATTATTAAGGATGAATTAACATTTTTTTCAGCAAGTAGAGACTAAAGATAATATAATTATTTCAAGCACAAGTGAAAGATGTTGGTGTATGCCTTTGAACTAATTAAATTAGCAGCAAGTAGAGACTAAAGATAATACAATTATTTCAAGCACAAGTGAAAGATGTTGGTGTATGCCTTTGAACTAATTAAATTAGGACATGGATACATGGTAAAATAACATGATATATGTTACAAAGCTTGAAGTAACATATATTTTCTTTCATGTTGATGCAAACATTAATTGGATGAAGCTCTTGAAACACAATGGCCTTGTAAAGTTAATAAACCAGTTACTATAATAAGATCTTTATGCATTAAAGCCACCATGTAAGAGATGCATGCAACTCTTTAATCTCATAGATGTTGAAGTATACAAGATACTTGAAGATAGCATATAGGTGCTTGTTTTATGGAAACAAGTTCATTTAACATAGCCCAAATGAGAACTTTATTTGGTATAAGTCATTCAAATGTCTATGGAATATGTTCTCATGTGCTAGTCGTGTATAATAGTCCTTGGATTTATGACATTGGTCATCTCGTATAAGGATTGTTATGTTTTAGTTCTAGCATGAATAGGTAACGACTAATGGATGCTTATAGTAGGATGGTTTTGGGTATAACATGAAACATACGGTAGTTGAATGAGTGATCCAGAGAGGATTCATCAATTTAGTTAACATTAGAGACATATCATGAGTGTTTTTAACTATGGTTAATTGGATTAAAGTCTTTAGCCATAGCATAACAAATTATGAGGAATCGTTCCTTATAGACTCATGAACATTGACCATGAATTATAAGAACTAATTTGGATAGATGTTTGGGTTGACATTCCATCATGCTCATCCTCGATCTGAGATATTTGTTGAAGGGATAGTACTACACTATAAGCTGGTTACTAAAAGGTTTCTATAAGGTCACACTAATTTTTCAACATTTAGGTGGTCATGATGTGTTGCTAGATCCCACTCTTGACTTATGAATAGGATAATAAAATTATTTATGTTCATTGTCAGCATGTTGGGAACCCAATGGGTCACACACAATAAGATAGATCTATTCAATTAAATTTGAGATTTAATTATGATTTAATTAAAAATAGGTAATTTGAATAAAGGACAAAATTGGATGAGTTTAATTATTTGAGGCAAAATTAGATTAGTGAAATCTATATTTTGTTTTATAATTAAGACATTAATAAGATTGTCTTATTAAAATAATATCTAAATTAAGACATAAAATTATAAATGTGGATAAATATTAGTTCTAGTTAAAATATGATTTCACTTAGACTCAAGATTTAATTTAGAATCAAATTTTCTACCCATTAATTTACTTATTATCCCTTTTAATATTATTGTAATATAAATTATTTGATAATTAATATTAAATAAGATCAAAATTAAGTTAAAATAGTTTTAACTAAACTAAAGATTTTCTCATAATAAAATCCATAATGATATGTATATACTGGCTAATTTTTGTTTCCAAATTATTTATTTAATATTTTGTAATTATTTGATAATTATACTTGTTAAATAAATATCATTTATTTATTTAGATAAATAAAAAATTGAATTAGCTAGATTAAATTCATGTAAACATAAGTCAGGCCCACTTAACCTTATATTATGCTAAACCTTAAATTGGCCCAAGCTTGTTGGGCCAAACTTTTAGGCCTAATATTTAAGGGAATTCGACCAAGATAGATGAGAATTTAAGTTTTTCTTTTTAACAAACGAACTTTGACTCTAAGAAAAATGGTGGTAAGAAAAACATTTCTTGCCAAACCAAAGCATTAATATCATGCACCTTAATGGTAAGGACGTCTTTATGGTGCTCAATCAGGAAAAGAATAAGATTATTATGAGAATCCAACTTTTCCTTATTTGATGGATGACCTTTAATTTAAGGGAGAATCCTAGAAAGAAAAAGCTTTTCTTGCTAAAGCAGAGCATCAATATCAGGAGGGGAATATTTTTATAGTGCTTAATCAATGGAGACAGTTATGAAAATCCAAGTTTGTCACATTTAGTGGATGAATGTTAGTTCTAAGGAAAAAACTAGAAAAAAAAGCTTTTCTTGCCAAATCAAAGCATCAATATCATGTATCTAAATGAGGAATTAGTGTTTATGGTACCTTATGATGAAAAGAATGGTGATTATTACAAGAATCCATGTTTGTTTTCTTTGATAGATGGACTTTGATTTTACACAAAATAGGGGGAAGAAAAACTTTTCTCGCCAAACCAAAGCATTAATATCATGTATCCTAATGGGGAAAATGTGTTTATGAGGCTCAATCATGAATAGAATGGCGATTATTATGAGATTCCAAGTTTGCCTTATTTTAAGGGTGAACTTTAATTCTAAGGTAAATGGTGGAAAGATAAGCTTTTCCTGCCAAGGCAAAGCATCAATATTATGTATCCTAACGAGGAGAACATGCTTTTAATGCCTATCGTGAAAAAAAATGGAGATTATTATAAGAATCTAGGTTTGTCTCATTTGACGGACCAGCATTGGTTCTAAGGAAAATGGTGGAAAGAAAAGTGATTCTTACCAAACCACAAGCATAAATATCATGTATCACAAGGTAAAGGATGTGTTTATAGTGCCCAAACTTAAAAAAATTTTAGATCAATACCAGAATGCACATTTGTCCTATTTGATGATGAATTTTAAATCTAAAGAAGATGGTGGAAAGAAAAGTGGTACCTATCAAACGAAAGCATCAATATCGTATATCCCAATGAGAAGAATGCTTTTATAGTGCTTAATCATGAAAGAAATAGAGACTATTATAAGAATTCGTGTTTGTCTTATTTGATGGATAAACTCTGGTTCTAAGAAAAATGGTGGAAAAAAAGGCATTTCTTGCCAAATCAAAGCATCAATATCATGTATCCTAATGAAGAGAATGTGTTTATGGTACCCAGTCATGAAAGAATGCGATTATTATGAGAATCCTTGTTTGCGTTATGGTTTGATAAAAAAAGCTTTTTCTTTCCACCATTTTCCTTAGAACCAATGCTTCTCCTTTAGATAAGATAAACTTGGATTCTCATAATAATCTCCATTTTTATTGTGATAAGGCATTATAAACTTGGATTCTTGTAATAATCTCCATTCTATTCATGATGGGCACAATAAGCATGTTCTCTTCATTGGGGTTCACGATATTGATGCTTTGGTTTGGCAAGAAAAATTTTTCTTTCCACCATATCCTTAAAATCAAAATTCATCTGTCAAATCAAGCAAACATGGATTCTCATAATAATTTCCATTCCTTTCATGACCTCACCTTAAACACATTCATTTCTTTGGAATACATGATATTTCTACTTTAGTTTGGCAAAAAAAGCTTTTCTTTTAACCATTTTCCATAGAAACAACATTTTTTGTCAAATAAAACGGATTCTTATAATAATATCCATTCTTTTTGCGATTGGACATTATAAAAACGTTCTCCTTAATAATGATACATGATATTGATGCTTTGGTTTGGGAAGAAATGCTTTTCTTTTCACCATTTTCCTTTGAATTAAAGTTCAACATCAAATAAGAAAAATATGGAATCTCATAATAATCTCCATTCTTTGCAAGATTGGGCACTATAAACACATTTTCTACCTTAGGATACATGATATTAATTTTTTGGTTTGGCAGGAAATGCTTTTTTTTCGAACTTTTCCTTAGAACCAATGTTCATCTGTCAAAGAAGACAAACTTAGATTCCTATCATAATCCCTATTTTTTTCATGATTTAGCACTATAAAAACGTTATCCACATTAGGATACATGATATTGATGTTTTGGTTTTGCAAGAAATGCTTTTCTTTCCTCTATTTTTCTTAGATTTAAAGTTCATCATCAAATAGGACAAATGTGGATTCTCATAATAATCTCCATTTTTTTAAGATTGCACATTATAAACATATTTTCTACCTTGGGATACATGATATTGATGCTTTGGTTTGACAAGAAAAGCTTTCCTTCCCCCTATTTTTGTTAGAATCAATATTTGTCTCTCGGATGAGATAAACCTAGATTCTCATAATAACCTTTATTCTTTTTGTGATTACGCATTATAACCATGTCCTCGTTATTAGGATGCACAATATTGATACTTTGCCTTAGTAGGAAAAGGTTTTTTTTCCACCATTTTCTTTAGAATTAAAGTTTATCTATCAAATAAGACAAGCTTGTATTCTCATAATAATCCCTATTCTATTCATAATTAGGCATCATAAACACATTTTCTCATTAGGATACACGATATTGATGCTTTGATTTGGTAAGAAAAGCTTTTTTTTCCATTATTTTCTTTAAAATCAAAGTTCATTTGTCAAATAAAACAAACTTGGATTCTCATAATAATCTCCATTCATTTCATGATTGCATGCCATAAACACATTCTCCTCTTTGGAATACATGATATTGATTGTAGACATGTCATTTTCTTTGAGCCAACTTTTGGCATCATAGGACTTAATTGAAAGATGAAAGAATCAAAAAATAATAAAATCAACTGAGGATGGCTGTTGGGCAAAAAAAATATTTGGGGAAAATCAGAAATGCCTATAGGTGATATTAAAGAAAAATTTAAAAATAAGGCAGCAAAGGTCATTATTTAGGGTGTCATCGAAGTTATTTACATGAATGCATTGGTCAATTTCCCACTGTTTGTGACCAAGGTGAGGTATTCAAAGAACCTAAGGTGCATGCAAGTTATGTTGGTGCATAAGTATTGATATGAGGACTCTACATCCCTAAAAATGTGAATTTTCACATGTAATATCGATACAAAAGGGTTTAACATCAATCTCTAAGGTGTAGTATTGATATTTAGCATGTTTGTATTGACACAAACCTTGATAATAGCTAAAGTTATAATTTGTAAAATGTATCAATACATAAGCATGAGTATCGATACAGGCCTCTAACTTTTGACACTGGAAATAATTTTTTGCTGTTATTATCAATACACACCTTATTGTATCAATCCTCATGGTTGAAAATGGCCTTGTGTATTGATACATAGTGTTTTATATCGATACACTAAAGCATTTTTGCCTAGTTTAAGCCACTTTTTAGCATTTGAAAATCTGATTCAAACATGATATCTACATAAAAAATCATCATAATTTATACCAAGCCTCAATTATGGGCTCATGATTGGATTTAAAGAAATTTTTAATGCCAAAATAGACAATGACAAAGGACATTATCATGAAATATATGGTTTATCAAAAGGCATGCTTAACTTTTCTCTAGTTATAAGTTCTTTCAACATTTCTGCACCACCACTTTGCATGGTAGAACCAATGAAAATGAGACAAGCTAAGCATAGTACCTAGAATTATCCTCTAGTACATGCATGAAAGATCAAAGATGCATTAGCTGAGCATTGAATTTAAATAAGGACTAAAGTTGGCCCAGCAAGAGGACTCTTCCAGCCACCTCCAAAAATCCACCAACAATCTACAGCCCTAAAACTCTCCCAAAAACATTGTTCCATTGACCTCTATACTTTTTTCTTTTAGTTGCCCAGACCATAACCAAAAAACCTCTAAAAACTCAACCTTTCACACACTTTCATCCTTGAAACACATAACTATCAATAATATTTTCTTCTTTTCACCATTTTCTTCCTAAATAATAGCAAATAGAGGGAAAAAACTAAGCTTAAAGTCATTACTTCAATCAGAGAAGAAAGTTTAAGCTTTTTTGGTATATTTCTTTTACCTTGTTCCATGTATTTTCTATTTTTATCATCTGCATCAGTTTAGTGAGCCTTTCATGGTTCCGTTACTACCCTATGACCCTTATGCATTGTTATTACCTTGGTTATGATAGTCTTAAGATCTTGATAACCCTCTTGATTTCTTGATGTTCTTTAGAAATACAAACATGCTTCATTTTTATCATCATAATAGCAGCTGTTCATGTATTTCTTGCCATGTTCTTTTCATATTCACATATTTATCTCATATTTAAATGTTCGCTCTAACACATCTTATGTATGCTTATGTAGTTTCTTGCATTTTGATAGGTTTCAAGAAGTGAAAATGACTTTTTTAAAGATTTTAGCAAACTTTGCTCAAACATGTTCATCTTAAGCATTTTCATGCATCTTCTTATCATAGTCCTACATTTTATTGCCTCTTCCATTTTCAAAATATCACCTTTGCTTGCTTGAATGTGTTGTTTATGATCGCTGTTATGTATGTTGCATTTCATTCATGACTTGTTTGTTAAGATGCTTGCTTGCTTGCTAAAAATTTGATTTTTTAAAAAAAAACCAAGGTTAAATTCATGCTACCTCCAATAGGTAACGAATAACATAGACTTAAAGTTTTTATAAAATTAGTCTTCCAACCTTGGGGCCAATCTAAATACCTCAGACCAAGATTCATGGTAAATAAGTTTAAAGATGCTATTTTTTAAATAAAAATAACTCTTTTAGTTGATAGATGTATCAGCCTTGATCTTGAATCCAATACCCTTTTTAATGATATGGTCAATGCATTGTTTTATCATCCCAAACTACTTCGAGATTGTGGAATGAATTCGTGACACCCATGTTACTTGTCCCTTTTTGTCATAGACATTTGAACATCCTAAACTCGAGTCTATCCTTGAAAGAATAAAAAATATTGAATAACTCCCCTAATTTTACTTTGGCAACACTATAGTTCAAATTTGAAATTTTATTTTTGAACCATAAATGATTTTTTTAGAATTTTCTATTATTTGTTCCTTAAAGGAAATTGAAATATATTTTCAATGGTGTCATGTTCACCCCTGAATCATTCCGGATAAGGGAGTTATTATTTTTCAAACCTTTGCTATTTGAAACCCTTGAGACTAGCATGCCATATTTTGTTTGGGCCATTTTGGCTCTGTTAGATGATTTCTATGAAATTTTTAAATATTTTTTCTAAAACATTTATGAAATTCCCTTTTTGAAAAGGTATTGTTTACAATTTAATAATCCCCAAGCCTAAGATGATTTTTTAAAATCCATCACACCATTTCCCTTGTATATGTTGCCACTGCCGAAACAGGCCTAATTTCAAAGATTAATTCCGCCTATAAGGTGATTCTATAGGATTTTTAAAATATTTTTGTATTTTTCTTCATTGAGTTACCTTTCCAATGGTGCCTCATTTACCCCTTGAAGCCTTCGGATGTACCTAAAATAAATTCGAGAAAGGAGATAATGCGATGTTATCCCTTATTTTTAAGCTAATTTTTGAAACACCCTTATAAAGATGTTCAAATGTCTCAAAGTGCATCCCATTCCTACTATACAAAAACTTTAGGCGTAGACCAAGGCTTAAGATAAAAATATATTTTATACAAATCTTTAGTTTTTTATTTTCGAAATCCTTTTTTTCAAAAAAAACTTTTAAAACATAAAAAATTTTCATCTTTGGGGATATTCTAACCCTATTACTTTGAGGGGATACTCCAACCCTATTTTTCACTTAGAAAACTTAAATTTCTCTAAGATTTATTCAAGATTCCTAATTATTTTCTTAAATCATAAAAAATCTTCATCTTTAGGGATACTCCAACCCATTTTTATTAAAAACTAAAATTTTCTCTTTATTCCTAATTATTTTCATAACTTTGTCTTTAGGGACTCTCCAACCCCACCCTTCCGAGAGGATACTCCAACCTTACTTTTACCGCAAAAAAATCTAAAAATTTTCCCTTTTCCAAATGTCCCAACTGGTTTTAATTAAAATCATTTTTGTCCTTCAAATTACTATCAACTCCAAACTCGTCTCTAAATTGTCATCCTGGTTATTCTTTAGTAATCGAAGACAATTATAAGATACATTCCAATCATCCTTAGTTTTAACATTCCTTTGTTTGTGATTGTTTGTTTATGATGTTATTATATTCTTTTTTGTCTTACTAACATGTTTCCTTTTTCATAGTGATTATCGTGCATTCATATTTAAAATTTGTTTTCAAAAAAAATTTACAAGGCAATGTTTCTTATTGGTATCTCTTTAGTACCTTACACGAAATATCCAAAATTTTAAAATCTAATCTAGAAACTATTTTCATAAAAATCCTAATGCTCCTCATACCTCCTGGTGCATAGGTGATATAAATCTTTTTCTAAAAACTGGATTTACATTTTCCACCGAAACTTCATGCATAAAAAGGGAATTATATCTAAATAATGACTAAATAGGACCGATTAACTGAAAACCAAAGTAATACATAGTTAGCAGGTATCGATTTAGGGTGTTGTGTAGGTGCTAATACTTTCCCACACATAACCAACTCTTAAACTTAACAAATGAATCTTTGGACTTTCTAGACCTTGGAATCGATGTTTCAAGTTTTGTAACTTAGAATGTTGTTTTCAATAGGCATTCTATCCTACCTAGCCCGAAATGAACGATGGCAACTCTAAGTTTATGGCCACTTTATGGTGGCTATCTGAGACTAGTTGGATAAGTGATTTGCTCGATGGTTGCTCTCCCCTTCATATTAATATGCCTAATCCAAATCTCGATCATGGGATAACTCAAAGGCTCGACCACCACCACTATCATATATTTTTTAAGTCACTCGTGCTAAGCCTTTCAAATCATCCAAAGTTTTAAAGGTAGGCATTTGGCAGCATTAATCTTAGGTTTGGCAAGAAAAGCTTTTCTTTCCACCATTTTCTTTATAATCAAAGTTCATCTATCCAATGAAACAAACATGGATTAATGTAATACTCTCTATTCTTTTCATGATTGGGCACTATCAACATGTTCTCCTTATTGGGATACATGACATTGATGCTTTGGCTTGGCAAGAATAGCTTTTCTTTCCATTATTTTCCTTAGACCTAACATTCATTTGTCAAATGAGATAAACATCAATTCACATAATAGTCTTTATTCTTTTCATGATTGGGCAATGTAAAAATGTTTATCTCCTTAGGATACATGATATAGCTGCTTTGATTTGATAGGAAATGCTTTTCTTTCCACCATTTTCCTTAGAATTAAAGTTCATTATCAAATAGGACAAATATGGATTTTTGTAATAATCACTATTCTTTTCATGATTAGGCAATATAAAAATGTTTATCTCCTTGGGATGCATGATATAGATGCTTTAATTTGACAAGAAATGCTTTTCTTTCCACCGTTTTCCTTAGAATTAAAGTTTATCATCAAATAGGATAAATATGGATTTTTGTAATAATCTCTATTCTTTGCCAAAGTGGGCACTATAAGCACATTCTCTACTTTAGGATACAGAATGACAAGAAAAGTTTTTCTTTCCACTGTTTTCCTTACAACCAATGTTCATCTGTCAAATAAGACAAACCTAGATTCTTATAATAATCTCAATTTTTTTCATAAGTGGGCATTATAAACATGTTCCCCTCATTGCGACACATGAGATTTATGCTTTACCCTGGCAGGAAAAGCTTATCTTTCCACCATTTTTCTTAGAATTAAAGTCCATCTATCAAATGAAGCAACTTGGGTTCTCATAATAATCTCCAATCTATTCATGATTGAGCACCATAAACATGTTCTCCTTATTGGGATACAAGATATTGATGCTTTGGTTTGGTGAGAAAAGCTTTTTTTCCACCATTATCCTTAAAATCAAAGTTCATTTATTAAATGAAACAAACTTGGATTCTTATAATAATCTTCATTCATTTCACGATTAGGCATCGTAAACACGATCAATCATTTTATCAATGTTCATAATACTGATGCTTTCTTTCAATCATTATATCAATGTTCATCAATCAAATGAAGCAAATATGGGTTCTCATAATAATCTCTACTCTTTTCAAGATCAGGCACTACAAAGTCATTCTCCTTATTGGGATGTAATGTATTGAAGCTTTGGTTTAGTAAGAAACACCTTTCCTTCCACCATTTTCCCTAGTATCAAAGTTCATCAATCAAATGGGATAAACTTGGATTCTTATAATAATCTTCATTCTTTTACAAACTTAGATACGTAATATTGATGCTTCGATTTACTGAGAAAAACTTCTTTCAATCATTTTATCAATGTTCATGCATCAAATGAAGCAAATATGGGTTCTCGTAATAATTTATACTCTTTTCAAGATCAAGCACTATAAAAATGTTCTCCTTATTGGGATGCATTGTATTAAAGCTTTGGTTTGGTAAGAAACACCTTTCCTTCCACTATTTTACTTAGGATCAACGTTCATCTATCAAATGGGACAAACTTGGATTCTTATAATAATCTTCATTCTTTTACAAAATTAGGTACATAATATTGATGCTTTGATTTACTGAGAAAAACTATTCTTTCAATTATTTTATCAATGTTCATGCATCAAATGAAGCAAATATGGATTCGCGTAATAATCTCTATTCTTTTCAAGATCAGGCACTACAAAAACGTTCTCCTTATTGGGATGCATTGTATTATAGCTTTGGTTTGGTAAGAACACCTTTTCTTCCACCATTTTCCTTAGTATCAAAGTTCATCTATCAAATGGGACAAACTTAGATTCTTATAATAATCTTTATTCTTTTACAAAATTGGGTACATAATATTGATGCTTTGATTTACTGAGAAAAACTATTCTTTCAATCATTTTATCAACGTTCATGCATCAAATAAAGCAAATATGGTTCTCGTAATAATCTCTATTCTTTTCAAGATCAGGCACTACAAAAACGTTCTCCTTATTGGGATGCATTGTATTAAAGCTTTGGTTTGGTAAGAACACCTTTTCTTCCACCATTTTCCTTAGTATCAAAGTTCATTTATCAAATGGGACAAACTTAGATTCTTATAATAATCTTCATTCTTTTACAAACTTGGATACATAATATTGATGCTTTGATTTACTGAGAAAAACTTTTCTTTCAATCATTTTATCAATGTTCATGCATCAAATAAAGCAAATATGGGTTCTTGTAATAATCTCTATTCTTTTCAAGATCAGGCACAACAAAAATGTTCTTATTCAGATGCATTCTATTGAAGCTTTGGTTTGGTAAGAAACACCTTTCCTTCCACCATTTTCCTTAGTATCAAAGTTCATCTATCAAATGACAAACTTGGATTCTTATAATAATCTTCATTCTTTTACAAACTTCGATACATAATATTGATGCTTTGATTTACTAAGAAAAACTTTTTTTCAATCATTTTATCAATGTTCATGCATCAAATAAAGAAATATGGGTTCTCGTAATAATCTCTATTCTTTTTAAGATCAGGCACTACAAAAACATTCTCTTTATTAGGATGCATTGTATTGAAGCTTTAGTTTGGTAAGAAACACCTTTCCTTCCACCATTTTCCTTAGTATCAAAGTTCATCTATCAAATGGGACAAACTTGGATTCTTATAATAATCTTCATTCTTTTATAAACTTGGATACATAATATTGATACTTTGATTTACTGAGAAAAACTTTTCTTTCAATCATTTTATCAATGTTCATGCATCCAATGAAGCAATTATGGGTTCTCATAATAATCCCTATTCTTTTTAAGATTAGGCACAACAAAAATGTTCTCCTTATTGGGATGCACTGTATTGAAGCTTTGGTTTGGTAAGAAACACCTTTCCTTCCACCACTTTCCCTAGTCTCAAAGTTCGTTTATCAAATGGGACAAACATGGATTCTTATAATAATCTTCATTCTTTTACAAACTTGGATATATACTATTGATGCTTTGATTTACTAAGAAAAACTTTTTTTCAATCATTTTATCAATGTTCATGCATCAAATGAAGCAAATATAGGTTCTCGTAATAATTTTTATTCTTTTCAAGATTAGGCATTGCAAAAATGTTCTCTTTATTGGGATGCATTGTATTGAAGCTTTGGTTTGGTAAGAAACATCTTTCCTTCCACCATTTTCCTTAGTATCAAAGTTCATCTATCAAATGACAAACTTGGATTCTTATAATAATCTTCATTCTTTTACGAACTTGGATACATAATATTGATGCTTTGATTTATTGAGAAAAATTTTTCTTTCGATCATTTTATCAATGTTCATGCATCAAATGAAGCAAATATGGGTTATCGTATTAATCTTTATTCTTTTTAAGATCAGGCACTATAAAAACATTCTCCTTATTGGGATGCATTGTATTGAAGCTTTGGTTTGGTAAGAAACACCTTTCCTTCCACCATTTTCCTTAGTATCAAAGTTCATCTATCAAATGGGACAAACTTGGATTCTTATAATAATCTTTATTTTTTTACAAACTTGTATACATAATATTGATGCTTTGATTTACTAAGAAAAACTTTTGTTCAATCATTTTATCAATGTTCATGCATCAAATAAAGCAAATATGGGTTGTCATAATAATCTCTATTTGTTTTAAGTTCAGGCACTGCAAAAATGTTCTCCATATTGGGATGCATTGTATTGAAGGATTGGTTTGGTAAGAAACACCTTTCCTTCCAGCATTTTCCCTAGTATTAAAATTTATCTGTCAAATGGGATAAACTTGGATTCTTATGATAATCTTTATTCTCTTACAAACTTGGATACATAATATTGATGCTTTGATTTACTAAGGGAAACTTTTCTTTCAATCATTTTATCAATGTTCATGCCTCAAATGAAACAAATATGGGTTCTCATAATAATCTTTATTCCTTTTAAGATCAGGCACTACAAAAACATTCTCCTTATTGGGATGCATTGTGTTAAAGCTTTGGTTTGGTAAGAAATACCTTTACTTCCACCATTTTCCTTTCCATCAAAGTTCATCTATCAAATGGGACAAACTTGGATTTTTATAATAATCATCATTCTTTTCATGATTGGTCATGATAAGCACATTCTCCTTATTAGAATACATAACATTGATGCTTTAATTTTGCAAGAAAAGTTTTTTTCCCACTATATTCCTTGAAATCAATGCTCGTCCGTTAAATTGGACAGACTTGGATTTTTTTAATAATCTTTATTTTTTTCATCATTAGGCACATTAACACATTCATCTATTTAGCATACACAATATTGAAGCTTTGGTTTGGCCAAAAAAGCTTTTTCTTTCACTATTTTCCTTACAGTTAAAGTTTATCCGTCAAATGGGACAAGTGTCGATACTCATAGTAATCTCTATTCATTTTGAGATTGGACACTATAAACACATTCTCCTTTTTAGGATAGATGATATTGATGCTTTGCCTTAGCAAGAAATGGTTTTTTTTCCACCATTTTCCTTAAAACCAATGTCCGTCCATTAAATATGACAAACTTGGATTCTCGTAATAGTCTCTAATCTATTTGTGAGTGGGCACTATAAAAACATCTCCTCATTGTGATACACGATAGTGATGCTATGGTTTAGTAAGAAAACTTTTCTTTCCACCATTTTCCTTAGAGTTAAAATTCATCTATCGAATGAGACAAACTTGGATTCCCATAATAGTCTCTATTTTTTGTGATTAGGCACTGCAAACACATTTTCCTCATTGCGATGCATTACATTAAAGCTTTGGTGATATGCCACATCATGGTTAGCCTAAGTTAAAAGGCTTAAAAGAGGAAGAGGTTGAGTATACAAGCCTAATCACACAATCAAGGGTTAGAAAAGTCAGCTTATGTGCTCGATAAGGCAAATCCTTAAAGATTCTAAAATTTTTCTTAAGTAAGCAAGTTAGTAGAACCAAATATGGAAAGTTTTGGTGTGCAAATTATTATGTAATCTCCAAAGCCTTATGTTTTTTTCTTTAGAAAGGTTTTAATTCCTTAGCTTGTAAGGAAATTAATTCCATTGACCATTTTATTTTCTTTGTGAGCAAGCAATATCTTAATTAATTACATAGGATTTAGTTTCTTTTTCTTTAAAAGCTTTTGGCAAATCTTCTACTACGAATGGGGGACCTTATGCCTATTTTTGGGACATTCAAAGTTGATCAATAAAGCAGCTAATTATTTTAATTTTTTTCTTTTATCCAAGTCTTCTTGGTAGGGAGTATTGTCAGACTTATCTTTTAGGTTTCTTATCCCTAAATATGGTGACCAACCCTTGTATTGATTATGGCGAGGATTTTTATGAATCAATCAAGGTTTATTCCTTCCATCCTTCCAACTTTCAGATTTTTATTTTCTTTTATTTTCATTTCAAACCATTAGAGATCTATTTCCATTAAGTTTTATTTTTATATGGCTCATCATTATTGGCATCAGAGTTAAGGTTGTTTTTGAGGATTAAGAGTTATAAACACCATGTCAGAAGGTAATGAGACCCATACAGAGCCAAATTTGAGATTACAACAAGGAATAAGCTTTGAACAAGTTTGTCTTTTAGCCTTTGAATGCAATAAGGAATAACTTCATACACACATGGATCAGCTTGTGCATATGGTGGAAATATTGGCTATGAATCATCAACATAATCAGCTACAATGATAAAGGGCTGATCATGATGAAGTTGATGAGTATAATGACCTAGTCATAAAAGATGAACCTAAAAAAGCGTCAAGGTAACGCTGGCAACCAAGAACCTCTGATAATATCAAGATAAAGATTCTACCTTCCTCTAGAACAAGCTCTCTCGAAGAGTATTTAGAGTGGGTACAATGTGTTTAGAAAGTTTTTTAGTGTAAAAAAATACATCAAGGCTAAAAAGGTAAAACTTGCAGCTAAAAAGTTTTAAGGTAGAGTTTAGACGAGATTTGGTAGGGTTGGTCAACATAGAATAGGTGGATTAGGTTATGATTTGTCATCATGATCAGGGTTGTGAATGTAGGGAAAATTGGTTTTAGGCCGGTGATGGCTTAGGCTTGACTTGGTTTAAGTAAAGAGGTCTAGTCACTTAATCCGCCCTCTTAGCTTTTCAACTTAAGCTAGTTCTTTTTTTTTTCTTTTTGTTTTTTGTTTTTTTTCTTTTTTGAGAGTGAAAGAAAAAGGAGAAATATGATGCACTTTTGGGTTTTCATCTTAAAATCCTCTCAAGCACAGTATTTTTTAATAGAATTAGAGTTCATAGGGTTACGTAGGTTGCTGCCATCCACTCGATTAAGATTAGGGCTCTTTCAAAAACTACATGTTTCACTATGCATGGCACTTTCCAATTTGGAATCCATTTCCTTGAGCTTATTTATAGATTGAGAGAATTTGTTTGAGCACCAAGTTACTTTCTCGAAACTAACAAGGATGGACCATTTTGTCGTGGGCTCTCATCATACGTTTTTAATACATCTGCCCATGATAGATGGCTTTGATTCTTTTCCTTTTGATGAGATTAAGCCGCTTATATCGATTTTTAACCCATTCAACCTTTTTTTGTTACAATTCCATTAAAACTTTGAGTGAAAGAATTTCAACCTTGATAGGTAGGACAACCTCTATGCCGTAGATTAAAGAGAATAAGGTAGCACCTATGGAAGTTCGTACTCCTATGCAATAGGCATGTAAAGCAAAAGGTAACTTTTTATGCTAATCCTTGTACATCTCATCCATCTTTTCAACTATCTTTTTAACATTCTTTTTGGCTACTTCAATTACCTTTTCATTTTCAGATGGTATAGGATAGAGTTTCGATGTTTAATCTTAAATTGAAAGCAGACTGCTTGCATCATCTTATTTTTTAGATTACGCACATTATCTATGATAATCTACTCGGGAAAACCATATCCATAAATGATGTCTCATTTCACAATTTTACATACAACATATCTGGTGACATTAGCATAAAAAGTTCCCTATACTCATTGGTGAAATAATCAATAGCAACTAAAATAAAACAGTGCTCGTTGAACGCCTTAAGAGTAACTGGTCTGACCATATTCATGCCTCATATAGAAAAAGCCATGGAGCTAGCATAACATGTAGAGGTGTTACTAGGACATGGATTTTGTCAGCATAGATTTGGCATTTGCGGCACTTTGTGGGATAGTCAATATAGTCTTTTTCAAGAGTCAACTAATAGTAACCTAATCGTAACTTGCTTTGCCATTTGGTGTCCATTAGCATGCATACTGCAAGTTCCTTCATGAACTTATTCCAGTATTCTTTTGGCTTCTGAGGCATCCACACATCGAAGTAGCATTTGATCCTAGTCTTTCTTGTACATAATCCCACTATCCAAAATGAAGCTCATGGCTAATCATCAGGTGGTTCTCTTATTAGTTTTGGTGGCATCTTTTGGGTATTGTTGATCCTTAATGTATTAAAAGATGTCATGGTACCATTGCGAGCCATCTTTCTCTTCTTCAATATTCTAACAATATGTCAGAGCTTTATAGATACTTATCTGAATAAGAGTAACATTCGATTCTTGATTGACTTTAAACATAGGCAATGAGGTGGCTAAGGCATCAGCAATTTGATTCTCTTCTTGAGGTAGATGTTGAAAGCTAATATCATCAAACTCTTTTCTAAGTTTAGAGAATAGATTCCCATAGTTAATCAATTTAGCTTCACGTGTTCGCCATTCTCTTTTTAGTTGGTAAATGATAAAGGTTGAATCTCCAAATACTTGTAATGTTTGAATACCCCTTTCAATGGCTATTTGAAGTCCCATGATGCAGGCCTCATATTCATTTATATTATTAATACAATCAAAGTTTAACCTTGCAGTGAAGGGGTTGTGGTTTCCATCATGTGAGATAAAAATGCCCTAATTCCATGCCTCAATGCATTTGAAGCTCTATCGAAGTACATTTTCCTAGATGAATAGCACTCGATAATGTTTTTTACCTCATATATAAATATAAAATCTTCATTAAAAAAATCAAAATCTGAAGGCTGATAGTCATCTATTGCTCAGCTTGCCAAGAAATCTGCTATTGCCTTACCCCTGATGGCTTTTGATTCACATACACAATGTCAAACTCAAAAAGCAAGGCTTGCAACCTAGCTAACCTCTCTGATAAGATAGAAGCTTTGCACTAATACTTGATGGGATCAAGTTTAGCGATTAGCCATATAGTGTGGTATAACATGTGTTATCTTAACCTCTAGGTCATCTAGTTAAAGCATAACATAGCTTCTCTACAAATGAATAATTATTTTCTTATCTTTTGAACTTCTTGGTCAAGTAGTAAATAGGTTGTTCTTTTTTGCCTGACTCAATGTGTTGACCTAATACACAGCAAATTGACTTATCAAAAGCTGATAGATATAGGATTAACGGTCGGTTGGGCATTAGTGGCATAAGTACTGAAAGGTTCAAAAGGTAATGTTCGACCTCATCAATAACTTCTTGGCACTCTTCATTCCATTTTCCAAGATTTTATTTTTGAAGTAGCTGAAAGATCGAGGTGCATTTATTGGTTAATTGGGATATTAATTTAACCTTCCAAGAAACTCCTCACTTCTTTTTGAGTTTAAGGTGGAGGTGGATTCTAAATAAGCTTAACCTTATTGGGATCAACTTTTATTCCTTTCTCGCTCATAATAAAGCCTAATAATTTGCCAAATGCGACATAAAAAGTGCTTTTTGTGAGATTTAATTTGAGCTGGTATTTGTATAACCATTTGAAGAGTTTTCATAAATTTAAAACGTGTTCACTTTTATTTGGTGATTTGGCAATCATATCATCCATGTCCCTATTTCTTTATAAATAAGGTCATGGAACAATGTTACCATCGCCCTCTAATAGGTTGCCTTGACATTCTTGAGTCCAAAGGGCATCATTTAGTAGTAGAAAGTGCCCTAAATGGTTACAAATATAGTCTTTTCCATGTCTTCAACTACCATTTTGATTTGGTTATAGCTTAAAAATCCATCCATGAAGGAAAATAATGCATTTTTGGTAGTGTTGTCTACTAGGGTATCGATGTGAGGTACAAAAAAAATTATCTTTAGGGCTAGCTCGGTTTAAGTCCCTGTAATCCATATATGTCTGCACTTTACTATCTTTTTTTAGAATTAAGACTATATTAGCTGCCCATTTAGGATATTTAGTTACTTCCAAAAATTTTGCTTTAAATTATTTATTCACTTCTTCTTTGATTTTTTAAAGTATGTCTGGCTTTATCCTTCTAAGTTTTTGCTGTATGGGTTTACACAGAAGTAAGGGGAAGTTTATAGACCACAATGTTGGTGTCTAATCCAGGCATGTCTAGGTAGGACCACACAAATACATCGCGATATTCTTGGAAGAGATTATTACTTTGGTTGAGTTGATAGTTTTATGGAGGTTTTAACTTTAATTTCTTTTGGATCTTTTTTCATTCTAAGGTTTAGGGTTTCAGTAAGTTGATCATAAGGCAATATTTTTTTTCTTTCTGATCAATTAGTCTTAGCTGGTCTAGAAGTATGAAGTTCCTTTGAGGATTCTCTTTAGGCTCGATCTCACCAGCGCAGATTGGTTGCTTGAAATTGATTTTCAAAGCTTAAGTATGAATATTCATGTCACCTTCGTTGAGGTACTTGAAAATATAGAAAAAGAATAATATATGTGGAAAAATCTATAGAGAAAGGTCTAAGAATTAGCAAGAACTATGAACGTAAAAAATGAAATGGATAATGCTTAATCATTTACATTGATATACTTAATAAAAGATGCCCATACAAAGAATCCCATAATGCTTTTGGGTAGAAGCATGTAGGTTTAGTTTATAGCATTACTTTGAAACATACTAGAATAGTATAGGAATCTCAGTTTTAGTCCAAACACTGCAAACAAATCTTAGAGGGCACAGGCTAATCTTTCAGTCCGTTGTTGACATCCCTAGCTCATCAATTGCATTAATAAAGAGATCCTCAAATTCCTTGTTCAGCACAAGCATGATATTAACAGAGCTCGCATTCACATGTGTTCCTAGGCAAAAAATTGCTTGAAGTGGTGGAAACATCATCGGTT
The DNA here is from genome assembly GCA_038382025.1 of Adansonia gregorii. Lineage (NCBI taxonomy): Eukaryota > Viridiplantae > Streptophyta > Magnoliopsida > Malvales > Malvaceae > Adansonia > Adansonia gregorii. The sequence continues at coordinate 110,127 of JBBYHO010402051.1, forward strand.
CATATCGCATTCTATCTCTTGATAGATAGGCTATCCTTTTCTTATAGTTTTTCTAAGCTTATTTTTTTACTGTGCACTGGGCTTGAATCTTAATCCTCTTTTATTGATCTGGTTGACCACTTTCAAGGCTTCAACAATTCTTTAAAGGTATTTTTTAAGTCTCTTTCCAACCTGGGCACCTTTGCTGATACTTAACTTTACACCTATATGAGTACTCTTCAATAAGTAAGGCTCAACCATTGGCAACCTTTCCTTGACATAAGTTATTTTAATGAAATCAGGATTGGAAAGAGGATTCTAGGATATCTTTGTCAAGCTTGACATATGAGGCATCAGTTGAGGTAGCAGCGATGATATCTTTTTTTCTTTTAATATTTACAACTTTGTTTTCGATGACAAATTTCAATTTTTATTGGAAAAATGATGGTACTGCCTTAGCAAAGTGAATCTAAGGCCTTCCCAATAGGTAGTTGTATGATGGCGCAATATCCATCACATGAAAATATACTTTTTAAGTGCATGAGCCAATTTGGAGTAGAATGGTGATGTTTCTTGCAATATTTATGCAAGTTCCATCACATATGTGTGCCACTGCATGATAATTCTAGATATGATATGCATCAATAGGGAGTTTGTTCGAGCATGACATGAGCATTACATTTAGAGCTAACCCGTTATCAATAAGAACCTTAAATAACATGGTGCCTTTATAATATGTGATGATATGAAGAGCTTTGTAGTTTCCTCTTCCTCCGTGTGAGATTTTATCATTGCTAAAAGATACATAATTTTTGACAGTGAAGTTGCTCACTAGGTGATCTAACTGACTTATAAAGATGTTAGAAGGGACATAGGCCTCATTCAAAACCCTAAGGAGGGTATTCCTATAAGCTTTAGAATTCAATAGTAGTGACAATATAGATATCTTGGCGGGTTGCTCGATGATACTATATTTGCTGTGCTTGATAAAGTTAAGGAATTTTGTAGATTCTTTTTGACCTACTAGCTCTTTGATATCTAGTGAGTTTAAGTCTTTAGTTATAGGCTTTGGTACTTGAAGAGCAAGATTAGTACTTTTTTGCTGGGGTGTAACACCTATCTTTCAAGTTAAGTAGCTTACTCCTAAAATGTCAACATTTACACTGATCAAGGTTTTGTTTTCATAATTCCAAGGAAAACTTTGTTATCCTTATAAGGGAAAGGGGATAAAAGCTGAATGATCATCGTTGATGGAGGCTAAAAATGGGGATCTTTGACTTTTGGTCGATTATCGAACAAGATCAATGGTCTGCCAACCTCATAAAGAGGACTACTCTCTTCATTTTCTATAGTGTTGATAGAAAACATTGTATTTACAAACTTGATCCTTTGTTTTGGCTACATTAAGCAATTTAACTTGTAGTAGGAGTTGCAAAACCAAATTCATTGGTGTTCTAATATCCTTTATGTTTTTTACAACCTTATAATTCTCTTTAATAACCATTTAACTTAAATCTAACTTAGCAGGATTTGTAAAACCAAATTCATTGGTGTTTTGACCTCCTTTATGTTTTCTACAACCACACAATTCTCTTCAATAACCATTTAACTTAAATCTAACTTAGTCTAAGTTTAAGATGAATTGGCTTTAAGGCTAGATTTTGCTTATTTATTAGCTTTCATATCACTTTTCCCTTTGTCTTTACAGATATTTTTTATACTCGATTCATTTTTCATGGCCTCATCGATCATCCCATCAAGTATAACTACGTCCATAATGCTCTTTGGAAAGCTTTTTGCTCCCTTTTCGTAATAAAAGGCTTGCAATGTTCAACGAATCTGACAATCATCTCTTTTTCTAATAATAAAGGATAAATCTAAGCATCCTCCTTCATCCATCTCGAAGCATATTTCTTAAAACTTTCATCAACTTTCTTTTCCATGCCCATAAGAGATAGATAACTTGAGATTCGGTCATCATCGGTCCAACATCCCTTAGACCATTTCTAAGAATGATGGGCAGTGTTACAAATGTGCCCTTGACTGTAGTGGTAGCATGATGTTTTACTGGCATTTGTATATTGATTTTTAACATCTGATACTATTCTAGCTTTCACGAAAGTTTACCAGAGCTTGCTCATCGGGGTTTTGACTTCTCTAATGCTTTTTTTGATCCAATAACTTTTCCCATCAATTATTGCATTCACTCTCGGTTTGACATGATTAGAGAGTAAATTGGCTCCAACATTTGGTTTAGGCCCATTTTCAGTCTTGATCATTCTTTTTTCCAGTAGCTCCAGCATGGTACCCATAAAAAGCATTCTCATCATACCACTTAGGGCACAGTGGTGATCTTAGGTTTGTGAATACTGTGGCCACTAGTTGATTTGCCAATAGACAAAAGTAGATCTCCTTATAGAAGAAGGTGGGTCCAAGTGCTCCCTTTCTCGAGGTGTTTGTTGATTGTTTAGAGTTTTTACATTGTTCATATTGCAAGGTTGTGGGCCTCATTTTAAATGAGATTTGGTGCAAAGGTCATTATTAGAGCAAACTTGATAACATGAACTAGTTGTGATGTTGATGAGTAAGGGGTAAAACCTAGATTCAACATGTTCGAGAGGTACACACCTATGCCTAATACAAATTTTGATTGAATATGGCATGACTTTTGGTAATGGCATTCACCTCCTCCTCTTTCCCTTTATTTATTGGCTTTTTAACTGACCCAGATGATTCTTCGATGGATATCCTACCACTTTTGATGGCATTTTCAATCATTTCACCTAATATAGCCATATCAGTAAAATTTTTCATAGTGTTTCCTAGTAGCCTTTCATAGTAGAGAGCTTGCAGGGTGCCAACAAGCATGACCATCATTGCTTTTTAGCTAAAGAAACTTGACCTGCTTCCTCTCTTCACCTTTGAGCATATTACATAAAGCTCTTAGAGGATTTCGTTTCCATATTCATGAGGGAAAGATGATCTAGGGCCTAATTAGAGACGTGCATATATTGATCAAGGAAAGTAGGAGCTAGATCCACCTATGTATGAATTCTTCATGGGTCAAGCCTTATGTACCATTGGATAACTACCCTAGTCGACTATTCTGAAAGCAATGAATTAGTAGTTTCTCGTTCTCTTCATATGCAGTTATTTTTTACAATAAATCTGAAGATCAGCATCAAGATTAGTAGTTTCATTGTATTTTTCAAAATTTGGTACTTTGAATTTAGGCAAGATGATGATACTGGAAACAAGCCCCAATGACTTTACGTCCATAATCTGAAATTCTTCACTTCCTTTAATAGCTCAAAGGAGCTTCTCTACTAACTAATACTTGTTCAAGTTTTCATCATTTTCTGAGAACCTCTTTGCTTTCTTTTGCTTTATTTGCTCAACGAGGCCCAAGACAATAGGCCTTGCCGGTGAAGAGCCTATGCCTTGAAATCCTTAAATGAAATGGGATGCTATTGCATAAGTGATGTAAATAAATGGTTGAGTTGATAGGATGTCTATTGCCGGACAATGTTGTCTATGCAATTCCCTTTCCTTAGCATTGGTGGTTTTAGTACCAACATTTAAATAGTTTTTAAGATTGGTTGATTTTTTTCCCGTATTGATTATGCTTGTTTGCCTTTTTTCCTTCAATGCCTCGGATAATAGCTTGGCTAGTTCAGCAATCTCAGCTTTGGGTTCCTCATTCCTACAGAGTGATTGCTCTTGAGACTCTCTATACATGAGTTTTAGTCTTTGAACACAGGCTTGATGGTTGTTTTCCATCTTTTTTCGATGATTATAGGTATTATATCGATGATGAATTATAGTTTTCATGTTTTAAAGCGCCTTCACTTTAAATTATTACCAGATTAGGCTTTTATGATATGTTGATGCATATGTTTAATGTAATAAGAGTGAATATGCAATCGTGAAGATAAATGAATGAATAAAACGATGTTAGTCATATAAATGCAAAAAGGATAATTAGATTAAAGGGTAGCTCCACCAATAGCATATTTCATTAAAGTAAAAAAAATCCTGATTACACATGACTATATTCGAAAATGCCTAACACTGCTACATTGCCTAATTACATTATCCAAGAAATACAACAAGTCTTCCTCATAGGCTTCAATAGGCAAAATATCACATGTCAAGGATCAGGCTACATCCATCATGTTCTTAGCCTCCAACTAAGCTACCCAAATCCGCTATGTAAGATAGCAATGATGGTCATGATAGTTTTGGCAAGCATGATCAACCATTTAAAGCCATTCTTACTCCTGCTATTCAGAGGCTCTTACCAGTGCATTGACTTGGTCTTGGCGAGCTTGAAGAGAATGCTCTAAATCTTGGATTCTGAGTGTTAGAGCTTTATTTTCAGCTTGTTTTGCCTTAAAAATCCTAGGCTCAAGCTTCTAACCATTCATTCTTTCATTAGTAAGTTAATGCAACAGCACGGGTTTTAACAAGCTTTTCCCTATTAACTCTAGCCACTTCTCTTCATTGATATAGTTCTTTCTTACGAGTAGTAATTTCTGTCTTCCACTCAACTGATGACTTTCCAAGTCTTTAGGACTTACTTGCTTTATTAAGAGCCACAAAATTTTTCTTTAAACTCTCAAGATCCTCCTTGAGGTAGTTTTCCTCTTTGATAGCCCTATTTATCTCACCATCTTGGAGGTAGAGGTTTATTTCCAATTGACTATTTTCCTCCTTTAAATAGGTAATCTCCTTGGCAAAGGTTGCCTTTTCTCATTTGAACTTTCACTTGAGAAATTCAATCTCAAAGGGAAATTTGTGAACTGGTATTTATGATGTCCCAATACCAGACAGGGACAAGGCATCATTAACGTAACAGATCCTCTATTCATCATATCCTAATGTCATACTACTCCTCCAATACCTTTCCATGCAATGGGTTTGTATCCATACGCGAAAGGCTAGCTGAAGCATAGTAAAATCCCATAGCTCTAAGTCTTGGATGAAGGGGATGAATTGTTGGCTCTAGAATTGTCAAATGGCCGTATTGAGGTTTAATTAGTGCTTCCTCATAGTCCTATGAGTAGTACATAATTGTAATCTCCGCATTAACATATGACCATCTATGGGGAAAACCAAAAGGCCTTCCATGTTACCTCTTACCTCTTGAGGTTCCAGAATTTCTAGACCCATTGCTCTTTAGATTTGTCTTGAGGCCATTCCTTTTCAAGTACCTTGAAGATAGGGCTAAAGCTGGGTAGAAGTTGTATGACATCCTACTTTCTTCAGGATAAAAGTGACTGATGAGCCAAATCTGAAAGAATGATGCACATTCAATGAAATGGCCCATACCTATTTTCTTGCAAAAATTAAGAGCTTAAATAGTTTTAGCAACAATGGATGGTGCGGGATTGATTTTGTAGCATAAACGATAAAAGACATCTGCTACCATAGCTTTAACTTAGCCTAATCTCTTTAGGAATATAACTAGACCATATTTCGCCAAAGTGTGATATCTTGGATTTTTGGGATGTCAATGGTACTCACCATTACTTCTTTCAAATTAGCCCATGTGATACATTCATTGTTCCCTTTTATTTTGATAAGACTCTCGATCTGAGATTTCATTGCCCTAACAATTTAAGCTAACCTTTTCTTGAAAGTTGGATGCTACAAAGCCTTGCAGTATATTCTATTAACCTGTGCTCTATAAATGTTGAGTAATGTAGTGTATTCATCAACTTTGGAGACCAAATCTTCATGATTGAAAGTGAGACATCGATATATTGGATTCCAAAACTGATATGCTACTTGCAACAAGCCAACATCCAAATAGACTTGGAGCAAAAGAAAAATATCTCTGTATCTCTTAGTAAACAATTCCTTTTCAATATTATCCCAACTAGTCCATATAGTCCTTAGATCTTGGCAATCATTTTGATAGTACCCTATCTTGATACTTTCATACACTGTTGAGACATATCCTGGTTTAAGGATGTCCCTATCTTTACGCTGCTAGTGCTTTGACCATGCTCAAACTTCCTCAAAAGGTTTTAGATCTGAAGTGGATTGTAGCTCCATGACAAACACCCCTTGGTGAATACTAAACCATTAGCCAATTGTCCTAGGATGATGATGATTATGATGAAATAATGCATGCATGATAAAGAAAAGCAAAAAAAGGAAATAAGTTACTAACCATACAAAATAATAGGCAAAAGATAAAGAAATTAAAGAATAGCAACAAAAGTGCATCACAAAATTTACCCTGAGAATAGGCGGTATCATGTCTAGGTTCAGACGTGATGATCATGAATGTTGAGACATTAAATAGACAGCATAACAACACGTCCGCATTAAAAATTGCCTTTTCATGAAGCAACATGATACCTCTGACCATTTAAATGGTGACATTCATTCATCATCATTTATGTTAAGTACATGGTAAGTTATTGTTCAGGTAGCATGATGACTTATTTTGGTCACATATAACTATTTTAAGATGGCATTGCAAGGCATGGCATTCGCTTGTCCTCACCCACTTTATAAAGAGGATTTATTGTTGAATGTAACGATATATCCTAAAGGAATGACTGGGAAAATAAAAAATGATAAATGTGGGTGACAATGTTTAACCATCATCACCCATGTAACCATGGCATATAAAAGTAAAAGTAAAAAATATTTCCCCAACTGATCCTATTTCTCATGTTATTCCAAAGCAATCTGGTATGGTTTGACATGGTTTAGATCATAAGGTTCACTATATAGGTTTAAGTTGACACCTAATTTGGTATTCAAATCGTTCCTCTATTCGATAAGGACAGTCAAGGCACCCCGATCCTAGGCCCATCGTGAGTTTTATGGAACAAGTTTGATTTGGTGGATGTATTTCTCTTTGCAAACATGGAGGGATATTCATGAGAGACATAGGTAATTTACATCCTGGAAGGTCTTGCCATGCCTATGTAGAGGGTTACTTATAAGGAAAGATGGCTTACTTCCTCTTACTAGTTAGGATACTGGCCACACCATGGTGTTTGGTGGGAATTAGTGCAAATGCAAGTGCACTGTGTGTGTCAGGGAAACAACCAAACCTTTTGTTTTATTCCCATATTACCATACTTATTCAAGTTGCTATTTTATTCGAGAATGAACAATCCCTAACAATCACAAGATAGATAGAACATAAAAGATAAAAATTAGAAGATGAAATACAAGGGAATTATATCTAAATAATTATGGAGATTGAAAAACCCAGAACTAAGTGAAAATAGCTAACCATAGGCCTAACTCTCTAAGCTCCCAAGCGAAGTCACCAAGCTATAGCCATGTGCCTGCCTTTAAAACTTTGAATGATCTAAAGGGCATAGCACGCTTGACTTAAAAATATATTATAATGGTAGTGGTCAAGCCTTTGAGTTATCCCATCATCGGGATTTGGATTAGGCATAATAATGTGAAATAGAGTGACCGTCGAGTGAATCACTCATCCAACTAGTCTCCGACGGCCATTACAAACTGACCACAAACTTGGAGTCACTGCTGATCAATTTAGGCTAGGCAGGATGGGATACCTATTGACAACAATATTTCGAGTCATGAAACTCGAAACATTGATCTCAAGGTCTACAATGTCTAAAGATTCATTGGTTAGGTTCGGGAGTTGATTACCTATGGGAAAAGATTAGCACCCCTAGACACCCAAAATTGATAACTACTAACTATGTCTTGTTTTGGTTTAGGTCTAAGCGGTTCCATTTGGTCATTATTTAGAAATAATCCCCTTTAATGCATGAAGTTTCGTAAATTGTAGATTTGATTTTTTTTAAAAAAAAATTAGATCACTTAATCACCTTGGAGGTGCGAAAGACAGGGATTTTTTTATAAAAATAATATCTGGATTGATTTTAAAAATTTGGATATTTTGTATTAGGCATTGGAGAGATACCAACATGAAACATTGCCCTATACATTTTGTTGGAAAACAAATTTTAAATATGAATGCATGATAATCACTACAGAAAGTAAACGCATTAGTAAAACAACAAAGAATATCATAATATAATTAACAAATAATCACAAACAAAAGAGAGTAAAAAGGAAAGACGATCAAAATGTGTCTCATAATTGTCTTCTATCAATGAAGAATAACCAGGATGATATGAAAGACAAGTTTGGATTCAATGGTAATTTGCAGGATAAAAAATATTTTAATCAAAACAATCCAAGGCATCCCAAAGAGAGAAGATTTTTGAATTTTTTAGGTAAAAGTGGGGCTTGAGTATCCCCCTGAAGAAGTGGGGTTAGAGTATCTCTAAAGATAAAATTATGAAAATATTTAGGAATAAAGAGAAAATTTAAGTTTTTTTTGAAGAACATGGTTAGAGAAGCCTTTCGAAGTAATGGGTTAGGATATCCCAAAGATGAAAATTTTTTATGTTTTAAAAGAAAAGTTCTCTTTTCTAAAAAAATGATTTTAAAAATAGAAAGCCATAGGTTGTGTAAAATATATTTTTGTCTTAAGCCTTGATCTGAGTCTAAAGGGCTTGTATTGTAGGGGAACCAATCAAATGTATTTTGAGACATTCAAATGTCTCTATAAAGGAGATTCAAAAATTAGGTTAAAAAAAGGGGATAACATCATGTCATCTCCCTTCTCAACTTTATTTCAGATTCATCCGAAGGCTTTAAGAGGTGAATAAGGTACCATTGGAAAAATCACTCGATAAAATTTAATGTAAAAATATTCTAAAATCTTAGAAAATCACTTTTTCAGCGAAATTAAATTTTGAACTTAGGTTTGTCTTGACACTAACAGCATATGCAGGGAAAAACACATCAAACTTTGAAAAATCATTTTAGGCTCATCCGAAATCATTAAATTGTGAACAAAACCTTTCCAAAGAGGGAATTTCGTAAACTTTTTATGAAAAATGTTTAAAAATTTTAGAAAATCATCTGGTAGGCCAAAATGGCCCAAAAAAATCACAAAATTGGTTGTAAGGGTTCTAGATAGCAAAGGTTTGAAAAATTATAACTCCCTCAGCCGGAATGGTCCAAGGGCAAACAAGACACTTTTTGGAAAGGTACTTTGATGCCCTTTAAGGGAAAAATATTAGTACTATCAAGGAAAATATTTTATGGTTCAGAAAATGATTTTCTAATCTTAGACTACAATGTTGCTAGAGCAAAACATAGGGCCATTTGATATTTTTAGATTTTGTCAAAGATAGGCTCGGGCTTGTGATAGAAAGTAACATGGGTGTCACAAGTTCATTCCATAATCTCAGAGTAGTTTAGGATGATGGAACAACCCATTGGCCATGTCACTAAAGGGAATATTAGACTCAAGATCAAGCCTTTATATATTTTTCAACTAAAAGATGAACGTTTTTTGCTTTGAAAAATAACATCTTTAAACTTCTTTTACCATGAATCTAGAGCTAAAATGTTAGATTTGTCCCCAAGATTGGAAGACCAATTTTATGAAAACATTAAATCCATGCTATTCTTAATCTATTGGAGGTAGCATAAACTTAACTTGGGGATCTTTCTTAAAATCAGATTTTTAGGAAATAAGCAACCATTTTGACAGAGATGTCATGAAAAATTGCAACACATACAAAGATGAACATGGACTAAACATGTAAGCACACAAAGATGATATTTTGACAAATAAGTGACAAAAACATAAGAAGATGACAAATAAGCTACATGGAAATGATATAAACATATGTAAACAAAGGAATGCATGCTTGAGTTTTCAAGACAACATTTTTTTGTGATGAAACTCCTTAAAATATAAGAAAATGCATGAACATACATAACGCATATTAAGGTGAACATTCAAATGTGAGATGAGTATGTGAACATAAAAGAAGCATGGCAAGAAATGCATAAACGGAGGCTGTGATGGTGATGAAAATGCAACATGGCATATTTGCATATCCAAATAGCATCAAGTTATCAAGAGGGTTCTTAAGATCCTAAGACTACCACAACCAAGGCAACGATAATGCATGAGAGTCCTAGGATGGTCATGGCAGCATAAAAGGCTCTCTAAAATGGTGTAGATGATAAAAGTCTAAAATGTTTGGAAAAAGCTAGAAAATATCTCCATTCCTAAAGTTGTGACTTTAAGCTTAGTTTTTTTAGCTAGAAAAGGATGAAAAGAAGAAGCTTTCAGATAATATGGTTGTTGGTGGGGTGTTTTGAGGGTGAAAGTTAATGAAAGGTTGAGTTTTTAAACGTTTTCTAGTGGTGGTTTGGCGGAGCTACAGGAATGGAAGAAGGTTAAGGGTGAGGCAATGAAATAGTGTTTTTGGAAGAGTTTTTAGGACTAGAGATTGTTAGAGGATTCTTGGGAATGGATGGAGCTTTTTTTGAGACTCTAGAAAACTCTTTTTAGGAATGCTTGAAAGTTTCATTTTAGATGGCTGGAAGTCCCTTTTAAATTCATGCTCAGCCAATGCTTGTAGGAGACAAAGCAATGGCATTTTTTACAATTCATTCTTGTACTAGGTGACATCTCTAGCTACCATGCTCAACTGGTCTTCTTCCTATTTGTTCTGCTATGCTATAACAGCCTCCAAGCTGAAGATATGCCTGACATGCCCTCTTAAAACCATACATCTTATGACAATGACCTTTGCCATTAGCTATTTAGGTTTCTAAAAATTTGTTTAAATCCGATTATAGGCCCAAAGTCTAGGTTTACAATGATTTATGACATTTTTTTGGTGCAAAAACATGTTTGAATCAAATTTTTGAAGGCAAAAAAATGGCCTAAACTGCAAAAATGCCTTGGTGTATCGGCACAAAACATGTTGTATTAAAACACAAGGCAATTTTTACTTGTGAGTATCAATAGAATGAGGTGTATATCGATACTAAGAGTAAAAATAGTTTCCAATCTTGAGACTTAAAAGCCTGTATTGATATTCTATGGATTTATATCAATACTCATGCTTGTGTGTCGATACAGTTTTCCAAAAATCAAAATTTTGGCTACTGCCAAGGTCCGTATCAATATAAACATGCTAGGTATCGATACCAAACCTTTTTGTATCGATAATACATGTGAAAATTCAAGTTTTTGGTGACATAAAGGCCTTGTATCAATATTTATACACCAATATAACTTGCATGTACCTGTGGCTTCCTGATTTACCTTAGCTTGGTCATAAACAACAAGAAAATTATCCATGTCCTCATCTGAATGATTCTAGTGACACTATGAAAAATGGCCTTTGATGCCTTATTTTATATTTTTCTTTAACATGTCCCATAAGCATTTAAGACCTTTCCAAAAAATTTGGAACATGATGTTGGCAGAAATTTTTTTGTGGAAAGTCTAAAATGTCCATGGGTCGTATTAAAGAAAAATGTAAAATGAGGCATCAAAGGCCATTTTTCACGGTGTCACTAGAATCATTCAAATGAGGACATGGATCATTTTCCTACTATTTATGACCAAATTAAGGTAAATTAGGAAGCCACAAGTACGTGCAAGTTATATTGGTGCATGAATATTGATATGAGGCCTTTATGTCACTAAAAAACTTGAATTCTCACATGTACTATCGATATAAAAAGGTTTTGTATCGATGCATAAGGTGGGGTATCGATACCATCATATTTGTATCAATATAGGCTTTGGCGGTACCTAAAGTTGAGATTTTGGGCAAAATATATCGATGCGCAAGCATAAGTGTCAATACAAATCCATGAACTATCGATAGAGGCCTTTAAGTTTTGAGATTGGAAATAATTTTTTACTCTTAATATCGATAAACGCCTCATTGTATTGATACTCATAGGTAAAAATTGCATTGTGTATTGATACAACATGTTTTGTATCAATACACCAAGGTAATTTTGCTTAGTTTGGACTATTTTTCAACCTTCAAAATTCTGATTCAAACATACTTTTTTGAACCAAGAAACTATCATAAAACATCATAAACCTCAACTTTGGGCCTATGATCAGATTTAAACCAATTTTAAGAGCTTAACTAGCCAATGACAACTATCACTTTCATAAAATATATGGTTGTAAGAAGGCATGGCAGGCATATCTCTAGCTATAGGCTATTACAACCTTTCTGCTTCCCTACTCAACATGGCAGAACTAATATAAAGAAAATCAGCGAAGCATAGTAGCTAGAGATAACCCCTAGTGCAAGAGGGAAAGATAAAAAATGTCTTTGCTTTGTCTCCTAAAAGCATTGGCTGAGCATTGAATAAAAGAAGACTTCCAGCCATTCCTAAAAAAATAGCTCTCCAGCAATCTCAAAAAAGGCTCCATCAATTCCTAAGAATCCTTCAACAATCTCAAGTCCCAAAAACTCTCCCAAAAACACTATGCTATTGCCTTTCACCCTTAACCTTCATCCATTCCCGTAGCTTCCCCGAACCACCTCCAAAAAAAACTCTAAAAACTTAACTTTTCATACACTGTCACCTTCAAAGCACCCTGTCAGCAACTATATTACCAAAAATCTTTTCTCTTTCATCATTTTCTTGCTATGTAATAGCTAAAAGAGGGAAGAAACTGAGCTTAAAGTCACTGCTTTAGGAAGAGAGAAAAGTTCAAGCTTTTTGGCATATTTTCTCTACCTTCTTCTATACATTTTCTATTTTTATCATCTACATCATTTTAGTGAGCCTGTTACACTACCGTGACCATCTTAAGACTCTTGTGAATTATTGTTGCCTTAGTTGTGGTAGTCTTAGGATCTTTAGGACCCTTTTGATACCTTGATGTTATTTGGATATGCAAATAGGCTATGTTGCATTTTCATTATTATCATAGCCTCTGTTCATGCATTTCTTGCCATGTTTCATTTGTATTCCTATATTCATATCATATTTAAATGCTTACCTTAACATGCATCATGTATATTCATGCATTTTCTTGTGTTTTAAGGAGTCTCATGACATAAAAATGCTATCTTAACAACTCCAGCCTATATTTCATCATTTAAATATGCTCATAGCATTTACGTACACCTTATTTGTCCTTCTTTAGCATTTTTTGTCATCATCTATTTCCATGTCAAAATGTCATCTTTGTGTGTTTGTATGTTTAGTCTAGGTGCATCCTTGTGTAGGTTATATTTTTTTCATGACATCTCTACCAAAATGCTTGCTTGTTTCCTAAAAACATGATTTTTTAGAAAAATCCCCAAGTTAAGTTCATGCTACCTACAATAGATAAAGAATAGCATGGATTTAATGTTTTCATAAAATCAGTTTTCCAATCTTGGGGACAAATTAAACATTTTAGCTCTAGATTCATGGTAAAATAAGGTCAAAGATGTTATTTTTCAAAGCAAAAAATAATCCTTTTTTAGTTGAAAAATATATTAAGCCTTGATCTTGAGTCTAATATTCCCTTTAGTGACATGGTCAATAAGTTGTTCCATCATCCAAACTACTCTAAGATTGTGGAATGAACTTGTAACGCCCATGTTACTTTCTATCATGGATGTTCGAACGTTTTAGACTTGAGCCTATCTTTAAAAAACCTAAAAATATCGAATAGCCCTTCATTTTGCTCTGGTAGCATTGTAGTCTAAGTTGGGAAATCATTTTCAAACCATAAAATATTTTCCTTGGTTTCTTTGATATTTTTCCCTTAAAGGGCATTGGACTACCTTTCAAAAGGTGTCTTGTTCACCCTTGGAGCATTTCGAATGAGGTAGTTATAAATTTTTGAACATTTACTATTTGGAACCCCTAAAACCAGCGTGTGATATTCTATTTGGGCCATTTAGCCCATCAAACGATTGTTCTAAAATTTTTAAACATTTTTATAAAAATTTAAAAAAAAATCCCTTTTTAGTAAGGTATTGTTCAAATTTTAATGATTTCGGATGAGCCCAAAATGATTTTTCAAAGTTCGGTGTCTCTTTTCCCCTACATATGCTACCAGTGTCAAGATAGACCTAACTTCAACAATTAATTATGCTTAAAAAATGATTTTCTATGATATTTGGAATATTTTTACATTAAACCTTATCGAGTCATCTTTCCAATGGTACCTCATTCACTACCTAAAGCCTTCGGATGAACTTGAAATAAATTCGTGAAAAGAGATGACATGATTATGTCCCCTGTTTTTAACCTAATTTTTGAATTTCCTTTATAGAGGCATTGGAATGTCCTAAAATGCACCTAATTGGTTCCCCTACAACAGTAGCCCTTTAGACTCGGATCAAGGCTTAAGACAAAAATATATTTTATAGCAAACCTATGGTTTTCTTTTTCAAAATCTTTTTTTAGGGGAGAAAAACCTTTCTTTTAAAACGTTAAAAATTTTCATCTTTAGGGGTGCCCTAACCCTATTACTCCAAGGGGATATTCCAACCTTGTTCTTCATAAAAAAATTAAAATTTCTCTTTATTCCTAAATATTTTTGTAATTTTATCTTTAGGGATACTTCAACCCTACCTCTCCAAGGGGATACTCCAGCCTTTTTCTCTTTACTGGGTGCCTTAGATTATTTTGATTAAAATCTTTATTGTCTCGCAAATTACCATTGAATCCAAACCCATCTTTAAATTGTCATCTTGGTTATCTTTTAATGATCGAAGATAATAATAAGACATTTTCTGATTCCATTTTACGCTTTTTCGTTTGTGATTGTTTGCTTGTGATATTACTATATTCTTTTTTATCTTACTAATGCATTTCCTTTTTGTAGTGATTTTCATGCATTCACATTTAAAATTTGTTTTCCAATAAAATTTACAAGGTAATGTTTTGTGTTAGTATCTCTTTAGTGCCTAATATGGAATATCTAATTTTTTAAAATCCAATCCGGACATTATTTTCATACAAAATCCCTATGTTTCTCACACTTTTGAGGCTCATAGGTGATCTAATTTTTTTCCAAAAAATATTTGACCTACAATTTACAAAACTTCATGCATTAAAGGGGATTATTTCTAAATAATGACCAAATATAACCAACTAAACCTGAACCAAAGCAAGCCATAGTTAGTAGGTACCGATTTCGGGCATCATAAGGTTGCTAATCCTTCCCCAAGAGCAATCAACTTTTGAGCCCAACCAATGAATCTCTAGAATTTGTAGACCTTGAGATCAATGTCTTGAGTTTTGTAACTCAAAATATTGTTATCAGTAGACATTCGATCTTGCCTAGTCCAAAATAATCAGTGGCGATTCCAAATTTGTAACCACTTTTTGGTGACCATCTGAAACTAGGTGGATGAGTGATTCACCCAATGGTCTTTCCCCTTATTACTACCATGCCTAATTCAAATCCTGATCATGGGATGACTTAAAGGCTCAACCATTTTGTTTGAAGTGTTAAAGGTGGGAATGTGGCAACAAGAAATAATCGTCAAGTGCTCAGCTTACTAGAAATTTAGTAATAGCGATTTCTTTAATTGCATTCTGACTCATATAAACTATATCATATTCTGATAGCAAGACTTGCCATCTAGCTATCCTTCTTGATAAAGCCAATGCTTCGAACAAATACTTGATTGAGTTTATTTGGTGATCAGCTAGGTGGTACAATACAACATGTATTCTCAAAGCTCTTTTCTAGCCTAAACTAAGGTCCAACATGTCTTTTCTATTTATTAATAATTAACCTCATAGTCAAGGAACTTTAGCTGAGGTAATAAATAGCCCACTCTTTCCTTCCTGTCTTATCCTATTATCCCAGCACACAACCTATAGACCTTTTAAATTCTAAAATGTGCATAATCAAAAGTCATCCTAGTAAAGGTAGTACTAGTACTGGTAGATTATAAAGATAGTGCTTAACTTTCTCAAAGACTTCTTGGCATTCGTTAGTCCATTCACTAAGGACTCGTTATTGTAAAAGCTAAAGTATTGGGTTGCACATATCTATGAGTCAGGATATAAATCATGTAATGTAATTCAACCTCCCCAAGAAACTTCACACCTTTTTTTATATATGTAGGAATGGCAAAAGTGCCTATCTATGAGTTAGGATGCTTTTAATCTTATATGGATCAACTTTAGTCCCTTTTTCACTTAAAATAAAGCCTAATAATTTCCTTAACCTTAGGCCAAAAGTGTATTTTACCAGATTAAACTTTAACTGATACATTGTCAGTCTTTTAGATAACTTTCATAAATTCGTAACATGTCCTTCGTCCTAGGGTGACTTAGCAATCATGTCATCCACGTATACCTTTAACTCTTTCTGCATCATATCATGGAATACAATGACTATTGCCCTCAAATAAGTTAACTTCGCATTTTTCAGTCTAAATGGCCCCAACATTATGACAAATAGGGTTTTTTACAAGTCTTTGGTGCCATTTTTAGTTGATTATACCATAAAAATCCATCCATGAAAGAAAATAGATAATTCTTTGTAGTATTATCAACTGAACTATTTTTATGGGGAAGAGCGAAATTATCCTTTAAACCCACTCAATTTAGGTCCTAGTAGTCTATGCACATTCTGACTCTATTATCCTTTTTGGAAACTAAGATAATATTTATAACGAATTTTTGGTATTTTGCCACTTTAATAAATCCTGGCTCGAATTATTTCTTTATCTCTTTTTTTATTTTCAGAAGCATTTACGGTTACATTTTTTTTAACTTCTACTGAACCGATTTCCAGTTTGGTTTTATAGGTAATTTTTGGATAATAATTTTCATATCTAATCTTGGCATGTCTTGGTAGACCATGCAAAACTATCTTGAAACTCCCAAAGCAAACCTATTAATTCTTTTCTAGTGGCAAGCATGACATCAGTCCCTATTCTAACTTCTTTTTTATCATCCTCATCATCCTTTAAATTTATCACTTTATGGATTCTTCATGGGGCATTATTCGTTCATCCTTTCACTCAATTATTTTTAGCAAATCGGGTGGTAAAGTGTGATCATCAATATCTTCTTCAAAATTGACCTCATTCAAGCAAATAATCCGTTTAAAATCACATGCAAATCATGATTGGGATCATCCATTTTTCTTTGAGTAGGAAATATGTAAAGGTAAAAAGAAAGAAAGAAACAGGTAAGCATATGCCATGATTTATGTATATGTATGTAGAAAGGAAAAGCAATATTAGTATAAAAGAAATTAGATATAGATAAAAGGTCATATGCATTTCATTTCTATAAATGATAATGTGATATTTTAAGTTTTTACAGAAAGATTCTTATCTGACAAAATGAGTTTTTGGAATTACTCTGAAATTGGCCTAAACGTTATAATTCTCTTAATACAAGTCCAATTCCTTAATATGTATCCAAGAAGACAAGGATGGATCCCACGATCATCTTTTGGTTCTTCACTGTCTTCTCTAATGATGGCCACCTAACATTTCTTAACAGCTTTATTAATTACCATAATGACACCTCTAGTTTCTCTTTCTTTAGTTTCTAAATTAATAACCCCTCTATGATAAAAAATTTCATCCAATAAAAAGTAAAAGGTCAATTTCTAGCTTATCTATTAACTGATGCCTTAGGCTATTTTTTCCTTGATATTTGTTCCCAAATTTTTTTCCTTTGACTTCACTCTGACTTAAAGCCTACTCTATGCTTGTTTGTCTTGCTAATGACATTAATGGGCTAACTAATCCCTTCTAAATTTTTCCCAAGCCTCTTTTTAGCTCAGGCTCTTATCCTGACTATAAGCTTGAAACTATGCGGGTGCTTTGTAAAAGCTTAGGTTTTGGGATTACAAACACTTCTACAAAAAAGGTGACATTAAAAATTTTGAAGGACTTAAAGTAACACTCTTCAACTTTAGCATTTGCTTTGACATAAAAGGCTTCAGTAGAAGTCACAACCATGATGTCCTTTTCTCAAGATAGGCTAACAAACTTTTCATCAACTATGAATTTAACTTTTTAATGCAGAGATAATGGGATAGCCTCGACAAAATGAATCCATGGTCATCCTAGTAAACAGTTGTATGCTGGGATAATGTCTATCGCATGTTATTCGATCATAAATGGACAAGGGCCAATATTTAAAGTGATTAAAATAGTTCCCTTGATTTTTTTCTCTATCCCATCAAATGCTTTAATGATTATATTGCTATGTTTGATCTGACTAGCATCTATTGGCAAGCAAGACAACGTGATTAGCAACATATGTTTAAAGCTAATCCATTATCAATAAAGATTTTGGGCAATATGGTCTTTTTACAATGAGTAATGATGTAGAGAGCTTTCACTGAAATTTTGCCACCTGGTGAGATTTCATCATCACCGAATGAAATAAAATTGTTAACAACAATGTTATTTACCAGGCAATGCAGTTTACTTATGGAGATGTCTTAAGGAACACAAGCCAAGTTAAGCACTTTCAACAAAACATTTTGATGTGCTTCTGAGTTAAGCAACAATGTTAGCAGAGAAATCTTTGCCAGTTGCTGTTGCAATTATTCTATTATGCTATACTCACATGTTTAATAAACTTAAATAATTTGGCTGTCTTTTTCATCAATTGATTCATGTACTTCCACTGGAATATCACCAATAATTGTAGCTTTTTTAGATGTTTCTCCCCTTAATTTCACTTTGGCACTAATTTTACTACTTTTTGTACTTTAGATGCAACCATTCTGCATCACATGCGCTACCCCATATGTTAATAGCAATTAATTAGCTCGTAACAACCATTATAATTGTCATCCTACCATCATATTTCTATATTACCTACTTGTTATTTTGATACAAAAATGGTATTGATGCTCTAATAGTAAGTTTGGAAGTAACTTTGGTCATAAAAAGTGTGTCTTTTGGCTAGTTGTGATGAATGACTAAAGGGCGATGATGCCATAAGGTGGCTGGGATAATCGTTCACTAATCATGTTGACTGATTGGTTGGTTATGATGAATGACTAAAAGGTGATGATGCCATAAGGTGGCTGGGATAATCGTTCACCAATAATGTTGACTGGTTTTTCTTACCCTAGTTTAGCTTGTTCAAAAAACCTAATTTCACCACTTTTCATCATTTTTTGGATAATAGCTAATAAGTCTGAGCAATTTTGCAAAGTGTGCCCTGACGTATTTGGAATTTATAAGAGCTAGCATCAGGATCAGACTAACTGTTGTTGCCTCCATGATTCTGATCAAGGATCAACCTTTATTCAGGATTGCCCGTACTTTTTCAATTAGATTTCAAACTTCTTAGACTTTTGACTTCCCTTGTTGCTCTATTTTAGCAACCAGAGTTTTAATCTTAGGCTTAGGATGATTAGGTAAGGGATTTGTTGCCACATTAGGTGCTGAAGCATTATCAAATTGAAAGATATCCCTTTAACCTTTTGCTTAAAGGTTGCACAATTAATCGAATGACTAGCTACTACATAATACTTACAATGCAAATTTTGGTCATATCAAATAGGATAATTACCTTCACATGGACGGGAAAAAATAAAGGCCACTAACTATGCTTCAAAGAGCTTATCAAACATTTTTGTGTAAGAGTAATGAAAGAGATCATAGTGGGGCCAAGGTTGGTTGGCTCTTAAGGCTAGTAGATTAACATTTGGTCTTGGTTGGTTTTATGGATAAGGGTTTAGAATAGTAGTTTAGGGTGATGTTGGAGTAAGAGCTCAAAGTATGTTAAAAGAATAGGTATTTTGGGTTTGTTGTCTATAGTTTTGGTTATAAGGAAAGGCCTTTGACAGTATAGCTAACTGGTATAGTTAATAAACGAGAGCTATTCTTTCTTCTTTCCTAACCCCAACTTCATTCTGATAGAGGACTCCCTGATCGTGATTTTTTAGCTTTTGTAGCCGTATTAATGATATTTCCAAAAATAACAAGATCAATAAAATTGTTGGTCATATTCCGTACTAACTTGTTATAGTGGGGGATACAAGTTATTCACGAATAGCATCATGGTCTCCATCTTAATCAAAGGAGGTTAAACTTAAGAGGCCATGTCTCTTTATCTTTATTCATACTCCTTAAAAGATTTTATAGATTTTTTCTCCATATTTTAAAAAGTCAATCTATTGGGCACCTATTCAGCCATGTGTTTCTATTGCTGAAGAAATGCATTGCCAAAGTTAGTCTAGCATTGAATTTAAGTGTAGTTCAATGCGGATCCAAACAAGCTCTATTGAAAATAATGAATCAACAGCTTGTCATTCTGGGCATAGCCAGCCATTTTTATGAACATTTGACGTATGCTTAAAAGAAGTGGTGCCCCTATACTTTTTAAACTCAAGCATTTCAAATTTTGATGGGAAGACTAAATCTAGTACTAGACCGAGGTCCTATACATCCACACTGCTATATTTTGGCCCCTTTAATAGTTTTTGGCCTTCTCTTAAGGAGTTATAACTTCTCTTTCTCAATCTCTCGTTCAACTTGCTCTTCACCTTTCTGTTTAAGCTTTTCCTCTTCATCAATACTAAGGTCTGTCGATTCTTCTTGGTGACTATAGTTTTGGTACCCGTTCCTTCTGAAAGGGTGTCAAGGTTAATAATGACCGGTGCACTAGCTATAAGGACATTTTGTTGTTTATTTTATGTATTAGTTAGCTGTGTATTTTAAGCATTAGTTGTTTATTTCTTAACTGGTACCCCTTTAAATCCCTTAGCAGGAGTATCATATTTATCTTTGGCAATTGGCGAATTAGCTTCCTTACTATTAACAACTCTATCATCTTTGTGACTTGAGCTTATAGTTCTTCTTGCCTTTTTAGCATGGCCTCTTGGGCCTATCAATGACTTTGTGCTAATCTTTCCAATCTTGCCAAGTAGTCCTAAACCATTGTTCTTGTTCTAAATCTAAGATTGTATCGATGAGTGGGTAGTGATTTAGCTAATCTCTTTTGGTTCGCAATGCTAGAGCCTTGATAGAATTCCAAATTTCTTATGGTTAATTGATTCTAATTTATGAACTAATGAAATTAATAATCAAGTATATAAGTATATATGTGCATATGTGTGGGTATATGTAAGCATGGTATTAGTATACAAATGCATTTGCAAGGATGCTTGCTTTTATAAAAGATTTCAAACTCAAAAATTTTCCATCAACTTTGTGACAAACTACATATTCACATCATTGATCATGTAAGGATTACATCCAAGGAAAGTCCTAACTTGATCATATTCTTTTTTAGCCTCATTTGAAAACTGAAGTAAAACATGCCTGTATTCTCTTACGAGGTTAATCTACATTGTAAGGCTTTGATCCTTTCCACCATTTTTCTTGCTTGGATGATAGCTGAATGGATCTATTCTATGAAATGGTCTATGTACATTTGTTAATTGAAAGAATTGGCTGCCCACCTTCTCCATCATCTTTTGTCCACCATAGTTTATTAGCCTAATATGCATCCAGATCATGGTAAGCTTGTACCAAGGCATGAATGTCAATTCCTTTGTGTTAGAGATGATCATTTTGACCTAAAATAATAGATTTTCCTAATAGCCCTTAAACTTTTCTAAATTTGTAAATTGGTGCCAACATAATTAAAATGCAAAATTAAATATCAAATAAATTAAAATAATCACAAAAATCACATCCAAAATTCACAAGCAAAGTTTGACTACTTTCCTTTGTCCTAGAACAAATTTTTCAATGTCTACACAAAAGTCCCTAAACTTTCTAAAATTTCAAAAAAATCGTAGAAATCCAAAAAATGCATTTCTACTTGATAAAATGCATAAAATACATTCTTAAATGTGTATGAGAGTTTCGACCAAGCATGAGATGATTAAAAAAATTTTATTATTTTTATTTTTTAAATTAGTCCTTAAGCTCTCTATATTTACCAAATAGCCACAAAAATAAAAAATCATCATTTACACATGCATGAGTTTCGACTATCACCATATAACTCATCAAATAAAATTTTTCCAACTCAAAAATCACATATCGAAGCTTTATCAAATCTACATCCTCATATAATAAATCATAAAAATAAACATATAAACATATTATCTGAACATATAAATAAAAAAACACTAAGGAAAATAGGATCATATGATTTTATACATTATATATGGCAAATATAACTCAAAAACCAACATCATATCAACAAACGCATGATTCAAAAAGAAAAACAACTTATTAACAAGAAAAATTAAAGAAAATAGTTAGATAAAAAGAAATGGTTCATGACCATCATGCACAGTTTTTCAACATGGATCAAAATCCATGAACTTAAGCATGATTTTGGCTCACCAATAAGAAAAAAAAATGAAGCAAAACGAAAGCTTTAGGAAGAATACACCTTAACAAAGCTTTAAAACTTGAAAAACTTAGTATTTTTGTAGGGTTTTTTCTTTTTTTTCTTACCAGCCAAAAATCTCTCAAAATGAAAAATCATCCTCTATTTATAAGGGGGAGATTCGACTAAGTGGATAAAAAAATCCTCTTCTCCAAAATTCACCTTGATTTATTTATTTATTTTGTTTTATTCATTATTTTCATTAAAAGATGGGATGCATTAAATAGGCAAGCATTTCATAGTCATTCCAAATATTTTGTCATGATCATTTAGATAATATCTCCCAATGGTTAGTTAGAAACCAACAAAATTAGTTAGGGAAAGTTAGAAATCAATTAGACTAGTTTCCTTCAAACTAGCAGAAAAATCCATAATAAAATTAAAATAATAATAATTAAAAATAATAATCATAACCAAAATTCTAAAAATGAAATAATGAAAAAAATCTTGATTGGAAAATCAAAACTCGTAGAATCATATAAGAAAAATCCTTAAGGAAGAAGATTGTATAAAAATTCAAAGCTCATAAATAAATTGAATTTTCAAAAACTGATTTAGTATGAATTTGATAAAAATATTTTAAGAATTTTAAAAATTATAAGCTCAAAAAAATCCAACCGAAAAAAATTACGGAATAAAAAACTTTACATTTTGGAAGCAAGAAAAATCAACAAAATGGATTGCGATTTTTCAAAACTAATTTGATGGTAACTTAATGGGAATATTTAAAGAATTTTGAAGTCCAAAACTTGAGAAAATTCCACCAAAAATTTTATAAATAAAGAAAGGCTCGTATTTTGGAATCGAGAAAAATTTTAAAGAATATATTGAAACTTATAAAATGAATTAAATAAACATAATGTCCACAATGTTAATTAAAAAATGGTAAAGATGAAAATTTAAAATTCAAAACAAATCTTTGTTGAAGAAATTCACAAGCAAAATGCTTAAAATTCAGTGAGAAATTCAAAAATAACTGGCAAAATTGACAACTTGAATATTATGGTATAAAATGCCAATGTATAATTTCTCTCGAATACTTTCGATTTTTTGTTGGAAGGCATTCACATAAATACTGCACTAATATCTGCAAAAATATCCAATTTTTAACTTTCCAATTTTTACAAAAAATATCAAAAGATTCCTAAAAAAAGAAAAGTTGACCGTGATATCATCTGTAGAAATGATTTTGAAATTTCACAAAATAATATTTGAAAATTGATTTTTCTCTTGAATATTCATCCTTTTATCTGAGATCGGCTTTTAAATGGCACATACATGCCAATATGGCCACCTATGCATTGCAAAATAAGTTAAAAAAATGTGTAAACTACTTGGTAGAGGTTAACCCTTATTAAGGCAAAAACTATGTTCCCATATTGGATAACTGGGACTTTGGAGAAAAAACCCAAATGAAATTAAGTATCTACAGTCCTTAAATTTCCCAAAATTGCATATTAGCCCCAAAATGACTAAAAGTTCTAGAAACATTTTTGAAATGTCCAAAACACCCTAAATAGGTAATTTAGATATTAAAGTGGCTTAAAATGAAAAAATTACAATTAAACCCCCTAAGCTTTTCAAAATTTCATTTTATACCTACAGGAAAACCGAAAGAATAAAAAAGCTTTTCAATCTCCATACTCCCTGAGGATCGAAGGAATGCCAAAAATAATTAAAACACTCTAAATGGATGATTTTATGTTAAAAATGACAATTTTAACCTAAATCCTAGATTTTCCTAATGTGTCTAAACTTTCCTAAATTTGCAAATTGGTCCCTACAAAATTAAAACACAAAATTAAACACCAAATATATAAAAATGACACCAAAAATCCAAAAAAATATATTTTGACATGATAGAATGCATAAAATCATCCTTAAATGTATATGTGGGTTTCGACCAAGCATGGAATGGCTAGAAATTATTTTTTTTCATTTTTTTACAAATTAATCCCCTAAACTTTCTATATTTATAAAATAATAACGAAATAAAAAAAATCATCTTATGCATTAAGTTCAGTCAACATCCAATAACCCATCAAACAAAATTTTTCCATCTCAATAATCACATATCCAATCTTTATCAAGACAAATCAACATCATCCTATAGTAAATTAGTAAAAAACATATAAACATGTTGTTCCAACATATTAACAAGAAAATACCATGGAATATAGCATACATAAGATTTATTACATAGGACAAATATAGCATGCTTATTACATATGACAAATATAACATCGTAGCACAAAAAAACAACATCATAACAACAAAAAAATTTTCATGAGAAAAATTAAACTATTGTTACAAAAAATAAACCATAAGCAACAAATCAAAGAAAATAGTTCATAGCCATCAAGCTTAGCCTTTCAAGATGGATTAAAATCTATAAGCTAAAACATGATTTTGGCTCACTAGAAGGAAGAAAAGTAAATAAAATGAACAAAAACTAAAGATTTTATAAGAAAATATACCTTAAAAGCTTTAAAACTTAGAAAATTTTAGGTGTTTTTTTTTTTGTGTTTTTCTTCATGAAAGCCAATAGCCTTCAAATGAAAAATCCTTCCCTTATTTATAAGGGGGAGTTTGACCAAGGGGATGAAAAAAAATCCCCTTGTTTGAAAGTTGTAAAAAAAAATTAATTATATTGTATACATTTATTTCATGGATATTTATGATTTAAGGATAATATTGCATTAATTTAAAGTGTACCATTAGCTATGACTTATCTTTTTTAATAATGATCAAGATAAGATCATCTAATGATATGATTAAAGCCAGACTAAATTAATAATAATAAACAAAATTTTGGAAATGAAATAATGAAAAAATCTTGATTAAAAATCCAAAACACATAAAACTATACAAGAAAAATTCTTATGGAAGAAAATTGTTATTTGAAAAAAATGCAAAACTCATAAAAATAAATTGAAATTTCAAAAACTGAATTAATATGTATTTAATAAAAATATTTGATGAATTTTAAAAAAATTTAAATTTAGAACAATCCTACTAAAAAGATTTACAGAGTAGAAAGTTTCGCATTTTGGAAATGAGAAAATTTTAAAAATACTTTTAAAGATATAAAAATGAATTAAATTCAACATATTATTCCAAATATTAATTAACAAAAATGAAAAAGATGAAGACCTAAAATTCAAAATAAATTTTATTGAGAAAAACTTTGGGGACATAATATTTGCGATATTGTGATAAATTTAATTTTTAAATAATAAATTTGATAAGTTGACACCTCATGGTATAAAATGTTAATATGGATTTTTTTTGAATATTTTAGATTTTTTTTAGCATCAACATAAATATTACATAGGTATCGATAAAAATATACGATGATCAACTTTTGAAAATTCCTAAAAAATTTCTAAAAATGAAAAATTTAACCGTGATGTTATCTACAAAAATGAATTTCCAAAATTTAACAGGAAAACATTTAAAAACTAATTTTTCTCTTGAATATTCATCCTTTTTATCTGAGATTAGCCTTCAAAAACTGCATTCCATGGCCATTTAAATATGACTAAATCTGTCCCGAAAATTCCCTACCTGTCTGGAGGAGATCAGCTACTATTGGCTACTAGATTTTTATTTTTGGATATTTAGAACTATTAAAAAAGAGGCCTAAGCAAAATTAGGTGCCTAAAATTAAAAAATAGCTTAAAAGATTAAAACATCACAAAACCACATATATTATTTTCAACCAAGCATGGAAACACTTTTCTAAGGCCTTCAAAATTTTGAGAAAATTATTTTTAAGCCTCCACAAATTTAACATATTACAAAATAATATAAAATATCATAAAATTAAAGCATGAAAAATTATACAAAGACTATTATGAGTTTTAGCCATTATGTATTTCACCCATAAAATAATTTTTCATCACATATTTCTGTGACTATCAATATACAAACATATCATAATTTTGTTTATCAAGCATAAAAATACATAAAGCATGATAAATAATAAATATATAACATAAATGAACATGAAAATACAAAGAAAATAATACAAAAATACGTGCATAAAAAGAACACTATTTTCCATCAACAAACATAAATAATCTCGATTAAAAATAACAAATTATAAATAAAAATTAAATAAAATATCAAAATCAAAGAACATTGTTCATAACCAACATGCTTGGCGTTTTAACCTGGATTGAAATCCATGAACTCAAGCATGATATTGGCTCACTAAAAGAAAGAAAAATGAGTGAAAGTATCAAAAACTAAAAATTTTCTAAGTATTTTTACCTTGAAAGTGTAGAAAATATGTAAAACCTTAAATTGCTCTAGTATTTTTTGGTGTTTTTTGTATTGGAGAGCCTTCAACCCTTTCTAGAATCATCCTCTCTCTATTTATGGAAGGAGTAAGTATGCCAAGGGGTGGAGGAATGTCCTTAACTGAATGGTTCTAGCAATTTCTACATTTTTCCATATGTTGTTTTATTTATTTACTTATTAATTAATCCTTTAGATATTTCTAGGTTATATCTAGCTTGAATTAATTAATTTTATATTATTCAAAAAGCCTAAGGTGGGCTAAGCTTTGGTGTGATGATGATCTAAGAAAATATTAATTTAATATATAGCTAAAATGTAACTAAATTGGTTAAGGAAAAGTTAAATTCTAACCCAATTAGTTCATGTAACAAATCATTAAATACCATAATTAAAATAAATATAAATAAAATTTTGAGAACAAAAAAATGAAAAAAATAGAACCATAATTACAAATTTTATGAAAACAATGAGTTAAAAGTACTAAATTATAAGAAATTAAAAGTTATAAATTAATAATTTTATTTACAAATTTAAACACATGAAAAGCCCAATAAAGTGTCCAAATGAAATTTTAGACCTAAAAGAATTAATAAAAATTTTAGAGAGAGAAAACAAGATTGTGCTTGGTTGTAAAATTAAAATAGGCCTATTTAGGCCTTAATAGAATGGATTTGTTGAAATGATCCTAAATGGGCTTGTAGAGAATGAGATGGGCTTGGTATAAGATTAAAAATGGGTTGGACAAGCTTATTAGGCTTGTTAAAAGATTAATGGGCTTATTTGGCCCATTAGCAAAATCTACAATTTTTTAGCGCATTAAAGAAATTTGGCACTAATAATAATAATAATAATAATAATAATAATAATAAAAAGAATAAAAATTTTTCTATAAAATTCCAAATGTTGAACAGAAATTATATGTGTGAGAAAGAGACAATCAAGAATTCTGAACTTGTAAAATTTTATGAGAAAAATCCTAATGGAAAAAATGATTTTTGAAGGAAAAATAAAAAACTCATAAAATAATTTGAAGTTTCAAAATTTGAATTAATATAAATTTAATGAAAATATTTAAAAAAATTTTAAATTTCTAAACTTAATAAAATTACCAAAAAAAATTAACGAAGTAGAAGACTTCCTATTTTAGAAATTGGAAAATTTCGATAATACATTTAAATATTTGCCAAAATTACTTTAATTCAACATATTATTCAAAATATTAATTTATATTAATTTCTAAAATAATAAAATTAAAAATCTAAAATCCAAAATAAATTTTATCAAAAAATTTCCCAAGCTAAACACTTATAGTACTGTGAAAAATTTAAAATTAAATACTAAAATAGACAACTTAACACCTCGTGGTATAAAATGCCAATACATATTTTTTCTTGAATATTTTTTATATTTTAGGATGAATATCAGCACAAGTATTGCATGAGTATCGATAAAAATATAGGATGATTGACTTGTCAATTTTTACAAAAAAATCTCAAAAAATCCCTAAAAATAAAAAATTTGAGCATGATATCATTTGCAAAAATGAATTTTAAAATTTGTAAGGATAAAGTTAAAAACCAATTTTTTGGTATTAATACTACATGAATATAGAAAAAAATATATAGTAACCAATTTTTAAAATTTTAGGGAAAAATCTTGAAAAATCCTTAAAAATAGAAAATTTGACAATGATATTATTTGCAAAGATGAATTTTAAGATTTGACAAGAAAATATTTAAAAGTTAATTTTTTTTCTTGAATATTCATCCATTTTATCTAAAATCTATATTTTACAACTCTCGAAACTGCACTTTTTCATCACATGCATGCATGATCATTTAAGTAGTTGGTCTTGAAAACACCTATCAACCGACTATATCGAGAAAGATTACTTTTTTTAGGCCAAGAGGTTGATAACAAGATCTCGAATCAACTTATTGATCTTATGGTATATCTCAGCATAGAGAATGATACCAAAGATCTGTATTTGTTTATAAACTCTCTTGGCGGATGGGTAATACTTGGAATAGCTATTTATGATATTACACAATTTGTGCAACCCGATGTGCATACAATATGCATAGGATTCGCTGCTTTAATGGGATCTTTTCTCTTAGCTAGAGGAGAAATTACCAAACCTCACGCTCAGTGCCAAAACTTGCTTAGAAGATGTCAACTTCTAGCAGGCTAGCTGCTAAGTTCTCAAATTTGGATATTTATAAATGTTAGACAAAAAAGGCTTAAACAAAATTATATGTCTATAGCTGCCCTTCTTTGGCCGTTGCTAAGAATTAGAAACAGAGCAAGTGCCAAATAGACATGATTTCGTTTAGGCTATCAAGTGCTGAAAAACAAACTAAACTAGATATACATTAAAAACAGAATAACCAAGGGCAAAACCTTAAGTTAGAATGGTGACTAGGGTAAAGCCTAAGTCTAAAGAGTTGATTAGGCTGAAACTATAACAGTTAGTGAAAAAGATCAAGATGAAATCTATGTTTAAAATGGTTGACTAGGAAAATAGAAGGATGGTCAATTATCATTTTAAAAAAACCATTTGAACTCGCAAGCATTTTACTAGGAAAAAGAGTTATTTTTTTTAAATCATTTGAGTACATCAATAACATCATGTTGCACTCAATTTTAAGGTTCAAGGTTTGCCCCTAAACATTATCAGCTTCAAAGCCATAAATGAATCTTGGTTTTGGTTGAACCTTTAAGAAAGAAATTGAATCAGCATGGAAAAATCTTGAATTTCACATCTTATTTATCAAACATCAAACTGAAAAAGTTTTATCTCATAGGAAAAGATGTTTTTGACTTATTTTTCCCCCATCCTTGTTAAATTAAGGATATAGAGGAGTATCATGAAAGTCATAGTAAGAGGTTATCCAAATCAAGGAGATCTTGAAATTACTATCATTATCTTAAAATAGTCAAACTATTAGCATTTAAATTTTTTAAGAGTACAACTTGTTGGTCGACGCTCAAGAAATCTATACAGGAACATTTGGGTATGGATTGTTTATGGCTGAATGTCCAAGATAATCATATAAATGAGAGTGAAGGAACTTTCTAAGAGTATTGAATCTAATAGTGATCACCTATCTAATTAAAATCTTTTAAAAAATTCTTATTATTGAAGATATTGGAAATCATTATTAACAAAATTTATGATCTATGATGGAATACACAATATGCATATCACTTATCCAATTAAAACCCTTTTTTTAAATTCTTATTATCCAAGATATTGGAAATCATTACTAACAACATTCATGACCTACAATAGAATATATAATATGCATAAACCAAAATTCATTTTAAAATTCATAGTTTCCAAAAAAAAAAAGATACAAAATTTTAAAATCAAGATAGAAGATTCCCCTTTAGCATACTACCATAAGGTCAATGGCCTTTAGGCCAATCATCCTTGATAGGTATCTGCCAACTTCTGGAATTCTACTGAATTGGCACCACTGAGGGCCTATACCTTGCTTTTTCTTCCAAAGAATCTTTTAAAGGGATTTGCCTTTCCTTCTTATCATGGACTTATTTTGAATAGATTAGGTCAAATGTTATTATGAAAGACTAGATGTTAGTTTCATGGAAGCAATAGATAAATCTTTCTTCATAACATGGCTTTGAAATATTCAGCAATGGGGCTTCCATGTTATAATTAATCATAAGAATAGTTTGACAGTATTGAGATGAATAATAAATTTAAGAGCATCAAATAGCCTTGAAAAAAAAAGTTGATAAAGAACAAACTATCTACGCTCTTTAGAGCAAAACAATACAATGAGATAATAGAAGAGCTCAAAACTTAGATTTTGTCATCTAAGAACTTCTGTAGGGTTTTAATTATTCATAAATGGTCCAACCATGAAAAATACTTTTATGAAAGCTGAATTGTAGATCGACTAGTGAAAGATTAAGAAGTGTATTGAACTCTAAGTTTTTAAGCTCAAAAATTGTAAAAAATACATTGTTATTTCTTGTCATCTCAATCATGCCGTGAGAATAGCTAGCTATTTGAGATTTGATTTTTTACTGAATTCTTTAATAAGGAAGATGAATCTAAAAGCTCATCACATACTAAAGAATCATCCAAGTAGCTCAAATTAAAATTTGCAACAGGCTATTATTCCTCAGCCAACCATGCTGGATACTCTAAATTATCCTCACATTAAATAGCATGCATTTGTTAATAAAATCCTTCTACAAAAAATGTTGCATCCTTATCCTCGAATTGTACTACTTTAGGTAAGAAGGCTTCTTAAGCTTTGCTAAGATAATGGAAGATCATTCAATTTTGTTGAGGCTATTGAGTGACTTATTGACATTTATTGATAGATCACTTTCATGTCCTATGTATGCCACTTATTCCCCTTAGTGAGTTTTAAAGTCTGCATGAATATATATTATGGGACTAGCTCCCATATGTTGAGCATCTTAAGGTGGTTGCCTTATAGCTAATACTTTCTTGGATTCCATGGTAGAAGTATTGGTATGATATGGAGCTATTTGTAAAATTCCATGGTTAAGGCTTTACCCTTGTACAATCTTTTTTTCCTTGTAAAAATAATAGACTGATAAATCCTCTTGTAGGGTAGTGATTCTTGCATTGCTCCTTATCAAAGGCATTATTTAAGAGAAGCTTTGGGTATCTGTTTGCTACACATTTTGGGCATTATGTATTTGTATATCTTACACATGAACTAATTGCCTTTCTACTTTTACTTTCCCAAATTCTCCGACAAAAGTGTTTGATAGTATTGTTTAGACACTAGTAGAATGGCTCCCTTGTTATTTGTGCTTGCATTTTTTCTCGTCTGTAGTACCTTCGGTGTAGTAATTTCATATTACTCCACATTGAAAATGTTAAAAAAAGAAATTGAATCAATTTATGCGAACATGCATATGTCTTCTTAACATTAATCTTCGTCATCTTTCTTGCATGATTGTTAATGAATGAAAAATTAATATATGAATTAATAAATGAATAAACGAATGAATACGTGATGAATGAATGAGTAAGTGTATGAATGAATGAGTAAATAAGGTAGCATTTAATGGAATGAATTATATGCTAGAAATTGGTAAAATATTAGATATGGACATTATTGCACAGGCAAGAATCCGAGGAGCATGAGTCATGATTCAACACCATTGCTTTATTATCCAAATTTCTTTAACTTATCCACTGATTATTCTCATACATAACCATATTTACTAGAATCAAAAATAACAAAAGGAATAGTTCTTGTAAGCACTTCATTTTCCTAATTGTATTAGTACAAATTATAATTATTCTTGTTTTTAAATATGTTTTCATGTGCTCACCTCTAAAACTTTGGATGATCTGAAAGGCTTAGCATGCATGACTTAAAAATGTATGATATTGGTGGTCAAGCCTTTAAGTTATCCCACGATTAGGATTTGGATTAGGTGTTGTAATATGAAGGGGAGAAAGACCGTTGGTGAATCCTTCATCCAACTAGTCTTGAATGGCCACCATGAAGTAGTCATAAACTTGGAATCACCTCTAATTATTTCACGCTGGGTAGGATCAGATGCCTATCGAAAACAAACTTTTGAGTTATGAAATTTAAAACATTGATTTTGAGGTCTACAAAATTCAAAGATTTGTTAGCTGGGTTCAGGAGTTGCTTACACATAGGGAAGGATTAGCATTCCCTACGATGCTTGAAATCTATACCTGCTAACTATGTCTTACTTCAATTTGGGCTTAACAGGTTCCATTTGTTCATTATTTAGATATAATCCTCTTTTCATGCATGAAATTTTGGTACAAAATGTAAATTTGGGTTTTGAAAGAAAATTTATATCATCATATGCTGCAAGGTTGTGAGGAGCATAGAGATTTTTTATGAAGATAATTTTTTGATTAAATTTTGAAAATTAGGATATTTCGTATTTAGCACCAAAGAGATATTGACACGGAAGATTGCCTTATAAAATTTTGAAAATAAATTTTAAATATGAATGCAAGATAGTCACTACAAAATGGAAACGCGTTAGTAAGACAAAAAAAGAATATATTAATTTTACAAACAAAAATTGCAAAAAAAAAACATAAAAAGAAGGGACGATCAGGATGTGTTTCGTAATTGTCTTTGATTATCGAAGAATAATTAGGATGATAATTTAGAGACGTGTTTGGATTTGATGGTAATGTGAGGGATGAAACAAGGTTCTAATCAAAACAATTTATAGTATTTAGATGAGAAATATTTTAGATTTTAAGGTAAAAGCGGGGTTGGAGTGTCCCCTAAAAAGGTAGAGTTAGAGTATCCCCAAAGATAAAGTTCAAAAACTAATTAAGAATCTTTAAAGAAAAAAATCAAGTTTTTTTTTAGTGGAAAAATAAGGTTTGAGTATCCTCTCGAAGTGATGGGGTTGGAATATCCCAAAGAATGAAAAGTACTTAAAAAAAGTAATTAGGAATTTCTAATAAATTTGAGAGAAAAAATTCAATTTGGGTGAAAAATTAGGTTAGAGTATCTCCTTGGAGTGGCAGGGTTTGAGTATCCTCGAAAATAGAAATCTTTAATGATTTGAGGAAATAATTAGGAATTTTGAATAAACCTGAGAGAGAAAATTTGAGTTTTTTAGTGGAAAAATGGGCTCAGAGTATCCCCTTAGAGTGGTGAGTTTGGAGTATCCCTAAAGACAAATTTTTATGATTTTAGAAAATAGTAGCTTAAAGAAAGGTATTTTAAAAATAGAAAATCAAAGATTTGAATAAAATTTATTTTATCTTAAGCCTTGATCCAAGCCTAAGGGGTTTATGTACTTAAGGAACTAATTGGATGCATTTCAAGACATTCAACATCTCTATAAAGGTGTCTGATGATTGGGCTAAAACCGGGGGATAGCATCATGCCATATATTTTCCTGAATTTACTCTAGGTTCATTTGAAAGATTCAGGGGGTAAATGGGGTAATGTTAGAAAGGTATCTCGAAAAAGACTAATATAAAAATGTTTTTAAAATCCTAAAAAATCATCTTCTAAGTAGAATTAATTTTTAAAGTTAGGCTAGTTTTGACCTAGCAGCATGTACAAGGAAAAAGGCATCATGGATTTTGAAGAATTGTTCTGAGCTCATTCGAAATCACTTCATCGTAAATGATACCTTTTTAGAAAGGAAATTTTGCAAACCTTTTAGGAAAAAATATTTCAAAGTTTTATAGAAATCATTTGATGGGCCAAAATGGCTCAAACAAAACATAACACACTAGTTCCAGGCATTTTAGACAACAAAAGTTTGAAAAATCATAACTCTCTTATCCGGGATGATCTGAGGGCGAACAAGACATCGTTGGAAAGGTATTTTGATCCCCTTTAAAGGAAAATATTAAATAACTCCAGAAAAAGCATTTATGACTTGAAAATAATTTTTCAAACTTAAATTATGGTGTTGCTAGAGCAAAAATAAGGGAGTTATTCGATTTTTTTAAGTTTTTTATCCAAGGATAGGCTTGAATCTAGGACACCCAAACGTCTATGATAGAAAAAAAAGAAGTAACATAGACATCATGAGTTCATTCCACAATCCTAGAAAAGTTTGGGATGATGAAACAACCCACTGACCATGTCACTAAGGAAGGTATTGGACTCAAGATCAAGGCTTAATACATTAATAAAAGAAAATAGTATTTTATGCATGAATCCAAACTTAAGAGTTTAGTTTTTCCATAAGATTAGAGGACCAATTTAATCAAAATATTAAATCTATGCTAGTCCTTATTATTGAAAGGTAGCATAGACTTAACTTGGGGTTTTTTTCAAAAATCAAATTTTTTTATGACAAACAAGCATGCATTTTGACAAACAAATCATTAATAAAGCATGCATAAAGATAAACAAATATTACACATGCAAACACACAAAAATAACATTTTGACATGGAAAAGGTAACAAAAATGCAAGAAGGTGACAAATAAGATGCATGAATGTCACATGAACATGTTCAAGTGAAGAAAAGCCTACTAAAATTTTCAAGATAGCATTTTTGTGCCATGAATGTCCTTAAAATCCAAAAAATGCATGAACATAATGCATGTTAGAAGAAACATTCAAGCATGTCAAAATAAATGAAATATGATAGAAAATGCATGAATAGGGGACTATTTTGATAACAAAATGAAGAGTAAAAGTTTGGCCTATGAAGTAACTTCAAGGCATTAAAAAAATCAAGATCCTAAAACTAACACAACTAAGGCAATAATAATGCATAAGAGTTCTAAGATAGTCATGGCAGCATAAATGATTTACTAAAATGATGCAGATGATAAAACAAAAAATATATGGAGCAAGGCAGAGAAAATATACCAAAAAAGCTTGAACTTTCCTTTTTACTTGAAGCACTGACTTTAAGCTTAGTTTCTTTCCTCTTTCTACTATTACTTAGAAAAAAATGATGAAAAGAAGTTTTCTATTAATATTGTTGATAGTGAGGTGTTTCAAGGATGAAAGTGTGTGAAAGTTGATTTTTAAAGGTTTTTTTACAATGGTTTGGGGAATTATGATAATGGAATAATATTTTGGGAGATTTTTTTTTACAATTGAAGATTGTTGGAGGATTTCTTTTAAAAGTGGCTGGAAGAGTCTGTGTGTCTCTTTTGCTGAGCCAATTTTTTTTTCTTAAATCAAAAGGTCAACTAATAATTTTAGGAGACATAGCAGAGGGTATTTTTTTTATCTTTCATTCAAGTAATAGGGGGCATCTTTAGCTACTGTTCTCAGTTGGCCTTCTTTTTATTGGTTCTGCTATGCAGATTAGTAGGGTAAAAAGGTTGCACTAGCCTATAACTTGAGATATGCATAGCATACTCTCTTACAACCATATATTTAATTAAAATGACCCTTGTCATTGGCTATTTGGGCTTTAAAAATTTGTTTAAATCTAATCACAAGCCATAACAAAGACTTAGTATGAATTATGATGATTTTTGGCATAAAATCATATTTGAATTGGATCTTCGAAGGTAGAAAAGTGGCTCAAACTAGGCAAAAATGCCTTGATGTATCGATACAAAACATTCTATATCGATACACGAGACAACTTTTACACATGAGTATTGATACAAAGAGGTGTCCATTGATACTAAGAGCAAAAAATCATTTTCAGTTTCGAGACTTAGAGGCCTATATCGATACTTATACTTGTATATCGATACGTTTTCCAAAAATCATAACTTTAGCTACTGTCGAGGTCTATATTGATACAAATATGCTAAGTATCGATACCATACCTTAGGTATCGATACCAAACCCTCTTATATTAATACTATATGCAAAAAATCAAGTTTTCAATGATGTAAAGGCCTCATATCAATACTTATGCACCGATATAAATTACATGTACATTAGGCTTTTTGAATACCTTACCATTGTCATAAACAGTAGACAAATTAAATTGTGTACCCATTTGAATAACTTCGATGACACCTTAAATAATGACCTTTGATGCTTCATTTTTACATTTTTCTTTAATACGACTCATAGGTAATTCTAACCTTCCTCAAAAAATATTTTTCCTTGGTGCTATGTTACCTAATAGTGCCTGACGACATGGCACCTAGCAATCATCCCTAGTTTTTTTTTATTTTCTGATTTAATTGTCTTTTAAGTAAGTCCTAGGATGCCAAAAGTTAGCATGGGCAAATAGCTTCCCCTATTGGGCTATTGTTGAGTATTAGTAATAGGGCAAAGATATATAGATATCATTTTGCTTAGGTAGGATGATGGTTCAATGTGTTTGTAGGAAAATAGAGATTTAGTTAATGTTACGAGCATATATATAATGATTCTAATAGAAAAGAAAATTTTAATGAGTGGGTTTGACCTTCTTACTAGGTTATTTTTCCTGGGTTTGATCCTCTAAACAAGTGCCACCAGCTTGTGTAGGCTTTGACTCGATAGGCATCTAGCTCTTTATGGACTGAGGTAGGCTATCTCCTAAGTTTAAACCCCTAAACAAGCATTACCAGCTTATGTGGGCTTTAACTCTATAGGCATCCAACTCTTTGTAAACTGAGGCAAATTGTGCCGGCTTGTGTGGGATTTAACTCAATAGGCGTCTAGCTTTTATGGGACTGACAAATTTTATTTCCTTAGTTTGATAGGTTCCACCAACTTGCATGGGCTTTGACTTGATTAACGTCTAACTCTTTATGGACTGAGGTTAGTTGTTTCCTGAGTTTGACCCTGTAGATAGGGCCACTAACTTGTATTAGCTTTAACTCAATAGGCGTCCAACTTTTTATGGACTAAGATGTGTTGTTTCTTAGGTTTAACCCCTAAACAAGTGCCACCAGCTTTTGTAGGCTTTAATTTAATAAGTGTTCAACTTTTTATAGATTGAGGTAGGTTGTTTCATTGGTTTAACCCTCAAATAGGTGCCATCAGCTTGTGTGGGCTTTGACTCAATAGACCTCTAGCTCTTTATGGACTAAGATAGGTTGTTTCTTGAGTTTGACCCTCCAAACAGGCACTACTAGCTTGTGTGAGCTTTGATTTGATGGGCATTTAACTCTTTATGGACTAAGATAGGCTGTTTCTTAGGTTTGACACCTAAATAGGTGCCACCAGTTTTTGTGGGCTTTGACTCAATAGGTATCTAGCTCTTTATGGATTGAGGTAGGTTGTTTCCTAGGTTTGACCCTTTAGATAGGCATCATCAGTTTGTGTGGGTTTTGACTCAATAAACGTCCAACTCTTTATGGACTAAGGTTGGTTGTTTCCTAGTTTTGACCCTCTAGATAGGCATCATCCGTTATTATTAGCTTTGACTCGATAGGCATCCAGCTCTTTGTGGACTAAGGTAGGTTGTTTCTTAGGTTTGACCCTCTAGATAGGCATAATCAGTTTGTGTAGGCTTTGACTCGATAGGAATTTAGCTCTTTATGGACTAAAGTAGGAAAAAAATTATCCTGTTCCTTAAAGACTAAGGTAGGTAAGCGTCTTACTTTTTAAGAACTAAAAAAAAGAGTTTAGATACCTTTCTTGGATGATTTTTAGTGAGCTTGTAAGGTTAAAGATACTTACCTGGGGCCTTTCAAGCTGTATAATGCATAAGGATGCAAATACATGCTTAAAATGATGTAAGAGTGATGATTTTGAAATCTAATCCTATAATTAATTTTGGCCTTCTCTAGTTTTTGGTCTTCTGTAGGTTTGATAAAGTGATTTCTTGCCTTAGGATTGACCAACCTGTTCTAGATTTAAGAGATTTTGAATGCATAGGTTGTTCATTGGAGGTGCAAATGGCTTATTATGGTGGTGATCCTAAGTTTAGATGGCTCTTGATTGGGGACTTTTTTTGTATTGAGATTACTAACAAGTATGAAGGGTTTCTTTGGTCAATAATGATTCAAAAGGTGTTTTTGGTGGTTTGAGTGGACTATTCTAAATTCCACTTAAGGATAATAGTTCAAAAAAAATTTGGCTCATTTTCTTTAGGCTCAGGTTTACTAAGAGGAGGTTTTAAGCATGTTTTCATGATATGGGGTCTAAGAACAAGACCAACTGTGGCCCTAAGAGTTCATTCTTGGTCTTTAGGCATGAAACAAAATTCTTGTAATGTTTCATCTTTCCTAGTAATGCTAGGAAATCCTCTTATCAGTTTCATTCATTTATCAGGCATTATCGGTTAAATGACAAACATGATGCAAGATGGGATGTAAGAGTTACAAAAAAGACTTAATAAGAAATCAAACGATTATGTTTAATCTAAAAGGAAGAAAGAACAAGTTATGACAAATTATAGGATCATAAAATATTTTAAGATACAAAAGAATTCAGAGGGGTTTTCCTTGCTGCTTAGCCCCTAATGCTGATGACGTGAGTCTTCCACTTAGTGTCTATGAAAACCTTTCTCAAGTAATTAATCCTTTTGGTGTTGGCTAACTCATAAGAAAATTCTTCAGATTACCTATGGTAGGATGGAGGTCTTAAAGTTAGGAGTTTCCATTTTTTGGATGTAGGTAAAGATAAGATTTACTGAGGTAAGTTGGCATAGAATAGGTGAATTAGGTTATGATTTGGTGTTTTGATAAAGGTTGTGAATGTAAGATAAATTTGTTCTTAACTTGGTTGGAGTAAGAGAGTCTGGTTACTTAAGCTGCCATTTTGGGTTTTTAACTTAAGGCCAACTCTCTCTCTCTCTCTTCTTCTCTATCTCTTTTTTCTAAAATGAAAAGAGAAGTAGAAATAGGATTCTCTTTCAAATTTACATCCTAATATCCTTTTAGGCTTAGTATTTCTTAACAGAATCAGAGTTGATAGGGTTAGGTAGGTCACTACCATCCATCTTAGTTAAGATTAGGGTTTTTTCAAAAAATACATGTTTCACCATGCATGACTTTTCTTAATTTAAGGTCCATTTTCCTCAAGCATCTTTATAGG
Source organism: Adansonia gregorii (assembly GCA_038382025.1). Classification (NCBI taxonomy): domain Eukaryota; kingdom Viridiplantae; phylum Streptophyta; class Magnoliopsida; order Malvales; family Malvaceae; genus Adansonia; species Adansonia gregorii. Next base: position 149,060 of record JBBYHO010402051.1, read on the forward strand.
TCAGGAGATTTGTTTAAGTACCAAGTCACTTTCTCGAAACTGACAAGGATGGACCTTTTTGTCATAGGCTCTCATCATGCATTTTTTATACATCTGCCCATGACAAATGGCTTTCATTTTTTTCTCTTCAATGAGATTGAGTTGCTCATATCAATTTTTAACGTATTTAGCCTTTTTAAGACATGATTCCATCAACACTTTGAGTGAAGGGATTTTGACCTCAATAGTAGGATAGTGTCCAGTCGTAGACTAAGGAGAATGTTGTAGCACCCGTGGAAGTTTGTATTGCTGTGCAATAGGCATGCAAAGCAAAAGACAACTTTTCATGTTAATCTTTGTATGTCTAAGCCATCTTTTTGACTATCTTCTTAATATTCTTATTAGCTACTTTAACTGCTTCATTCATTTTTGGATGATATGGGCTAGAATTACAATGCTAAATCTTAAACTGACAACAGACTAATTGTATCATTTTGTTTTTTAGGTTGTGTGTGCTATCAGTAATGATTTGCACAAAAAGACCATATCTATAAATGATGTCCTATTTCACAAATTTACATACAACAGATCTGGTGACATTGGCATAAGAAGCTGCCTCTACCTATTTGGTGAAATAAGCTATAGCAACCAAAATAAAACAATGCCCGTTAAAAGCCTCTGAGGTAATAGATCTAATAATATCCATGCCCCATATGGAAAAAGGCCACAAGGTTGTCATGAAATGTAGAGGTATTGATAGGATATGGATTTCGTCTATATAGATTTGGCATTTATGACACTTTCAGGCCTAATCGATGAAATCCTTCTCAAGAGTCAACCAATAATAGCCTGATCGCATGACTTGTTTCACCATTTGGTGTCCATTAGCATGAATATTGTAAATTATTTCATAGACTTCTTCTAGAATTCTTTTAGCGTCGAAGGCATCTATGCATCGAAGTAGTACTTGATCCCAACCATTTTTGTACAAAATTTTGCTATCTAAAACCAAGCTCACAGTTAATCATTAGATGATCCTCTTATCAGTTTCGATAACACTTATGGGATATTGTTGATCCTTGATGTAGTGAAAGATCATGATACCATGGCAAGTCATCTTTCTCTTCTTCATTATTTTTGACAATGTGCTAAAGCTGAGTAAATGCTCATCTAAATGGGAGTAACACCCGATTCTCAATTCAGTCTGAACATGGACAACAAAGTGGCTAAGGCACCAATAATTTTAATTCTTTTTTCAAGGTAAATGCTGAGAGTTGATATCATCATTTTTTTTTTTAGTTTTGAGATCAGGCTCCCATAATGCACTAGTTTAGCATCATGTGTTCGCCATTCTCCTCTCAGTTGGTGGACGAATGGCTAAATCTCTAAATACTTGCAATGTTTGGATGCCTCTTTCAATGGCTAATTGGAGTCCCAAAATGCAAGCCTTTTATTCAACTATATTATTGATGCATCCAAAGTTTAATCTTGTAGTGAAGGGTAGTGGTTTCTATCAGGTGAGATGAAAATTGCCCTAATTTCATGCCCTAGCTCATTTAAAGCTCCATCAAAGTACATTTTCTAAGATAAATTAGACTCGATAGCATTCTCTGCCTTGTATATGCATATTAGGTCTTCGTCAGGAAATTCAAAGTCTAAAAGGTTATAGTCATCTGTTGCTTGACTTGCTAGGAAGTCTTCTATTGTGCTACCCTCGATTGCTTTTTGGTTTAAATACATGGTATTGTACTTGGAAAGCAAGACTTGCCCCCTTGCTATTCTCTCTAACAAGGAAAGAGCTTCACACAAATACTTTATGGGATCAAGGTTTATGATTAGCCATATAGTAACGCGTATTATCTTAACCTCTGGATCGTCCAATCTAGAGCATAACATAGCTTCTCTATGATTGAAAAATTATTTTTATATTTTGTGAACTTCTTACTTAAATAGTAGATAGTCTATTCCTTCTTACTTGATTCATCACATTGACCGAATGCAAAGCCCATCAACTTATCAAAAACTAATAGGTGTAGGGTCAAAGGCCCATTAGGTACTAGTGGCACAAGTACCAGAGTAATTGAAAGGTAGTGTTTGACATTATCGAAGCCTTCTTGGCATTCTTCATTCCATCTTTAAGATTTTGTTTTCAAATAGCTGAAAGATTGGATCGTATTTATCGATCAGTTGAGATACAAAATGAGCTATGTAATTTTATCTTCCTAAGAAACTCTTTACTTTTGAGTCGAGGTGGTAGCAAGTTCTGAATGGCTTTGACCTTATCGAGATTGACTTTTATTTTTTTCTCTTATAATGAAGCCTAATAGTTTGCTAGATGTGACATCAAATGTGCATTTTATAAGATTTAACTTAAGTTGGTATTTGCAAAGTCATTTAAAGAGTTTCCATAAATTAGCCACATGTTCACCCTCTTTTGGTGATTTGGCTATCATATCATCCAGGTAGACTTTGATTTTTTATGCATGAGATCATAGAACAATGTTACCATCACACTTTGGTAGGCTGCCCCAACGTTCTTAAGCTTGAAAAGCATCATTTTATAGCAAAAGTGCACAACATAATCACGAAAGTATTCTTCTCTATGTCTTCAGCTACCATTTTGATTTAATTAAAACCTAAAAATCCATCCATGACAAAAAATAGTGCATTTTTCGCAGTGTTGTCTACTAGGGTTTCAATGCGAGGTGAAAAGAGATTAGCTTTTAGGCTAGCTTGATTTAGGTCTCGGTAGTCTACATACATTCACACTTTACCATCCTTTTTAGGAACTAGGACTATATTAGCTACCTATTTAGGATATTTATCTACTTTAAGAAATCCTATCTTGAATTGCTTTTTCACTTTATCTTTGATTTTTAAAGCATTTTGGGTTTCATCTTTCTAAGCTTTTATTGTATGGGCTTCTACTCAAGTTTGAAAGGAAATTTATGGATCGAAAAATTAGTGTTTAATCCAGGCATGTCTTAGTAAGACCAGGCAAACACATCTCGATAATCTTGAAAGAGACTTATTAGTTCAGCTTAAGTTGATGGTCATATGGAGGTTCTACTTGTCACTTCTTTTGATATTGTTCTATTCCAAGGTTTATAGTTTCGGTGGATTCTCCATGAGTCAAATCTATTTTTCTCCATGTTCAATTAGTCTTAGCATGTCTAGAAGTATGAGGTTATTTTCAGAATTCTCTTCAGACTCGATCTCACCGGCACAGAGTAGTATGCTCAAAATTGATTTTCAAAGTTTTAGAATGAATATTCATGTCACCTTCATCGAGGCACCTAAAAATATGGAAAAAGAACAATATAAGTGGAAAAATATGTAGAAAAGGGTCTAAGAGTTGCCATAAAAGATGTAATGCATAATGCTTAATCATTTTCATTGATAATACTTAATAAAATATGCCAATACAAAGGATCCTACAATGCTTTTGAGTGAAAGCATGTAAGTTTAGTTCATAGCATTAGCTCAGTTTCAGTCTAAGCACTCAAAACAAATCTTGAGGATACAGGCTAGTTTCTTGGTCTATCGTTGATGTCCCTAGCTCTTCAACGGCATTGATAAAGAAAACCCCAAATGCTTGTTTAGTATGAGCATAACATTAGCGAAGCTCGTATTCACATGTCTTTCTAGGCAGAAACTTTCTCGAAATGGTGGAAATATCATTGGTTCATATCCTATATCTTGTCCCAATAGATGAGCCATCATTTTCTTATGATTCCTTTGAGCTTTTTTTCTTTTTCACGATGCACTAGGCTTGAATACTAACCTTCTTTTGTCAATTTGGTTGACAACTTTTAAGGCATTGGCAATCTTTTTAAGGTGTTTTCTGATTCTCTTTCTAAGCTAGGTATCTTTGCCAACGATTAACTTTAGACCCATGTGAGTGCTCTTCGATAGGCTAGGCTTAAACATTGGCAACCTTTCCTTAACATAAATGGCATTGACAAACTCAAAGGATTGGAAAAAAGATGCTAGGATATCTTCGTCAGGTTCAACATATGGGGCATCAACTAAGGTAACTGTAATGATATCTTCTACCCGTCAAATACTGACAACTTTGTTCTTAATGATAAATTTCTATTTTTAGTGCAATAATGATGGTACCACCCCTACAGAGTGAATCCAAGGTTTTCCCAATAGGCAGTTATATAATAGAGTAATGTCCATCACATGGAATCAACCTCATCAGTACATAGGCTAATTTAGAGTAGAATGTGATGTTTCCTATAATGATTCTACAAGTTTTATCGAATGCTTGTACAACTGTACGACTGTCCTCGATATGAGATATGTTAATAGAGAGCTTGTCCAAGCATGATCCAAGCAATACATTTAGAGTTGACCCATTATCATTTAGCACCTTGGGCAACATGCTTCCTTTGTAGTATGTAATGATGTCAAAAGCTTTATAATTTCCTCTTCTTCTATAAGGGATTTCATCATCGCTAAAAGATACGTAATTGTCGACTATGATATTGCTTACTAGATGATCCAACTAGGCTCTAGAGATGTCGAGTGGGAGATAGGCCTCATTCAAAACCTTAAATAAGGCATTTCTATAAGCTTCGAAGTTCAATAGTAGTGATAACATAGATATCTTGGCAGGTTTCTTGTTTAACCAACCAACAATGCTATATTCACTATGCTTGATGAACTTAAGGAATTCAGTAGCCTTCTTCTCACTCATTAGTTCCTTAACAACCATCAAATTTGATTCTTTAGCTGTAGCCTTTAATACTTGAAGAATAAGATTAGTATTCTCTAGCTGAGTTTTGCTTCTTGATGTTAAGGTGTAACATTGATCGCTTTAAGTTAGGTGGCTTACCCCTAAAATATCAATGTTTACGACCTGCTAACTAGATTCGATGGTGATCTAAGTTTTGCTTTCATTATTCTAAGGCATCACTTTCTTGTTGTTATAAGGGAAAGGGGATGAAAGTTGAATGATCATCTTTGGTGTAGGCTAAACAAGGGTAGCTTTAACTTTCAGTCAGTTTTTAATAAGACTAATGGCCTTCCAACCTTATAAGAAGGATTGCTTCCTTCTTTTTCCATAGTGTTGATAGATGGTGTTGCATTGTAGACTTGATATGTGAGGTTTGTTTTTTATTATAGAATTTGATGCTACCTTCATTTATTATTCTTTGAACCATACCATGAAACCTTTTGCATGTTTGAAGAGTATGGTCATGGACAATGTGAAAATCACAGAAGTTATCTGCTTCACCATTCGTCTTTTGACCTATTAACCAATTCAATTTGCGTCGAGATTTACCAGACCAAATTCATTGGCATTCTAACCTCCTCTATGATTTCTGCAATCTTTTAATTCTCTTAAATAGCAAATCGACTTACATCTAACTTAGCATAAGTTCAGGATTAATTAGCTGCATTGCTAGATTTTGGTTGTTGACTGGCCTTAATTTTTCTTTTCCCTTTGCCTGTGAAGATATCTTTTCTGCCTGATTCATTTTTCATGGTCTCATCGATCATTTCACACAATATGACTACATATGTGAAACTCTTTGAGAAGATTTTTGCTACCCTCTCATAATAAAAGGCTTTTAATGTGTTGATGAATTTAACAGTCATCCTTTTTTTGTTAACAAAGGTGAATCTGGGTAGCTTTTTTTATCCATCTTAAAGCGTACTGCCTAAAGTTTTCATCAACTCTCTTTTTCATGCACATGAAGGATAGATAACTTGAGATCCAATCATCAGTAGGCTTTTTCACATCCATGGCATTAATACATGAAATAGTATGTTCATTCTATTCCTCATAGAACTCAATCTTGGACTAGTCCATCATCCTTTAGACCATTTTAAGAATGATAGGCAATGTGTAAATTGTGCCCTCGACCATAACCACAGCAAGATGGCTTAATGATTTTTTGCTCTGATCTTTATTGTCTGACATTATTTTAGCCCTCATAAAAGCTTGCTAGACCTTGTTCATCGATGTTTTGACTTCTTTAATGCTTTTTTTAATTTAATAACCTTTTTCATCGATTATCGTATTCATTTTCGGTTTAGCATGGTTAGAATGTGGATTGGCTTTAACATTTGGTTTAAGCCCTTGTTCAACCTTGATTACACCTTTTTCTAGTAGACCCTGTACCTTTCTTTTAAATAAGGTGCAATTTTCAATAGAATAACCCTGTGCTCCGGTGTGGTACTCACAATAGGCATTTTCATTATACAACTTGAGGTACGTGGTGATCTTGGGTTTGTGAATACTGGGACCACTAGTTGACCTACCAATAGACAAAAGGGGATCATTTTATAAAAGTAAGGGAATGGCTCAAAGTACTCTTTTTCTCAGGTTGCTTGTTGATTCTTTAGGGCTCTTACATTCTTTATGTTGTAAGGTTATGCACTTTGGCTCATGTTTTAAATAGGATTCAATGCAAAGCTTATTACTGAAGTGAATATAGTAGCATGAACTGATTATGGTGCTAGTGAGTAAGGGTTAAAACCTATATTTAACATGTTCAAAAGGTATACAACCTACGCTAGATGTGGATTTTAATAAAACCTAGAATAACTTTCGATAACAACATTCATTTGTTTCTCTTTACCTTTATTTGTTGACTTTTTGATCGACCCGGATGATTCTTTAATGGATATCTTACTATTTTTAATAGCATTATTGATCATTTCACTTGATATAACCATATCGACAAAATTTTTTATTGTATTTCCTACTAGTCTTTCATAGTAGGGAGCTTGCAAGGTGCTGACAAACATGACCCTCATTTTTTTCAGTCAAAGAAGGATCAACTTGAGCTGCCTCCTCTCTTCACCTTTAAGCATATTGTCTGAAGCTCTCAAAGACGTTCTTTTCCATGTTCATAAAGGAGAGGCAATCTAGAGCCTAATTAGATAATGCTTATATTAGTCAAAGAAAGTGTGAGCTAGATCCACCCACATCTGAATTCTCATAAGATCAAGCCCTATGTATCAATGAATAGCTGTCCCAGTCAGAATGTCTTAAAAGTAATAAATTAATAATTTCTCATTCTTTTTATACCTAGCCAATACATGTGCAGGTGGGCTGTGGGGTTAGTAGTTCAATTATATTTTTCAAAATCAAGCATTTTTAACTTAGATGGGATAATAAGACTTGAAACTAACCCTAATGATTTCACATTTATGATCCCAAATTTGTCACTTCCTTTAATAGCTTGAAAGCACTTCTCAAGTGACTAATACTTGTTTAAGTCTTCATCATTTTTCAAGGATCTCTTTTTTTTCATTCCATTTACTCATCGAGATCCAGGAATATAGACTTCACCAACGAAGAACCTGCTTCTTGAAATCTTTGGACTAGGTAGGATATTACTGTAGGGTTGGTGTAAAAGAAGGGATAAGTTGATGGGATATTTGTTAACACAGGATGTTGTCTATGCAATGCTCAGTACCACATTCAAGTTGTTTTCAGCATTGGTCGATTCTTTCCCTACATTGACTATGCTTGTTTACCCTTTTTGCTTTAAAGCCTCAGACAGTAGCATAATTAATTAGAATTAGACTTTCATGGTATGAGGATGTTTGATGCGATGAAAGCGAGTATGCGATCATAAAGTTAAATGACTATTAACATGAATGAATAAAACAACAAAAGACTTAGGTTAGTCATGCAAATGTAAAAGGGACAACTAGATAAAGGGGTAGCTCTAACAATAGCGTCTTTTATTAAAGCAACAAAATATTTTGATTACACATGATTACATTTGGAAATAACTGACACAGTTATATTGCCTAACCATATGTTTCAAGAAATAAAATAATTGTTCTTCATAGGCTTCGATGGGTAGAATATTACGGGTCAAGGATCATGCCACATCCATTATGTGCTCGACTTCCAATTAGGCTATCTAAATTTGCTCGGTGAGATTGCAGTAGTGATCTTCATGGTTTTAGCATGATTAATCAATCATCTATAGCCATTTTTCCTCTGCTATTTAAAGGCTTTTGCTAGTTCATTGATTTGGTCTTAGCAAACATGTAGAATATGCTCTAGATCTTGGATTTTGAATGTCAAATCATATTCTTAACATGGTTTGCCCTTAAATCCCTACAAAGCTTTTAGTCATCCATTTTTCCTTTGATAGGTTAACACGAAGGCACGAGTTCTAATGAGCTTTTCCTTGTTGGCCCTAACCTCTTCTTTACATTAGTGTAGTTCTTTCTCGAGGATATTAATTTTTGCTTCTCACTTAACTGATGACTTTTAAAGGCATTGTGACTTGCTTACTTTATTGAGTGCCACATAATCTTTCCTCAAACTCTTAAGATCTTTCTTGAGGCAATTCTCTTTTTAATAGCCTGGTTTGCCTAACCATCTTAGAAGTAGAGTCTATTTCTAATTAACTTTTTTTTCTTTTAAGTAAGCAATTTCCTTCGCAAAGGTTGCCTTTTCTTGTTTGAACTCTCACTTGGGCAATTCATTCTCAAAGGGAAATTCATTAACTAGAGCTTATGATGTTCCAATGGTAGACGAAGATAAGGAGTCAGTGATGTGATGGGTCTTTTACTCGTCATATCCTAAGGTCGTACTACTTCTTCTTCAATACATCTCAATACAACGAGTTTGTTTCCATGCATGAATGATTAGCTGGACTTTTAACTTCTAATTAGGTTCACCATAGTCAAAATCCTATAATTTTAGGTCTTGGATGAAGGGGGTCAGAGGACTAGAATAGGTGTGCACTTAGTGCTTTCTCATAATCCTATGAGCGGCAAACAACTAAAATCTTTACATTGGTATATGATTATTTATGGTGAAAACTAGAGGGCTTTTAATGTCACCTCTTCTCCACTAAGGTTTTGGCGTTTTTAGACCTATTGCTCTTTGAACTTATCCTAAGGCCATTTCTTTTTAAAGACCTTGGAGATAGGGCTAAAGTTAGACAAGGAGTTGTATGACACTTTTTTTCTTCATGGCATAAATGACTAATAAGCTTGATGTAAAAAATGGCGCACATTTGATGAAGTGACCTATACCAATTTTCTTGCAAAAACTAAGAGCGAAATGGTTTTAGCAATGATAACTGGAGTGAGGTTAATGTTCCAGCACAATCAAAAGAAGAGTACTATTGAAGCTTTAACATAGCCTAATGTTTTTGAAAATATGACTAGACCATATATTACTAAAGCATAGATATCTTGAATCTTTTGGTGGTCAATGGTATTTTCCATTACTTCTTTAAGGCTAACCCATGAGATGCACTCATTGTTCTTCTTCATCTTAATATGATCTTTGATCCAAGATTCTATTGCCCTGAAGATCTGAGCTAATCTTTTCTTGAAGGTTCGAGGGTTTAAAGCCTCATAGTGTATCCTATCATTCTTAGCTCTCTCAATATTGAGTAACATAACATATTCATCAACTGTAGGGACCAAATCTTCACTATTGAAAGTGAAGCATTAATATGTTAGGGTACAAAATTGAGATGTTGCTTGCAATAGGTTGACATCCAAATGGACCTAGAGCAAAAAGGCAATGTCTCTATATCATTTCATGAATGATTCTTTCTTAATATTACTCTAACTAGTCCATAGATGCTTTAGGTCTTGCTAGTCATTTTGACGGTGCCCTATCTTGACCTTTTCATGCATAATTAAGACATATCCAGGTCTAATAACGTCCCTATCCATGTTGTCGATGCTCAAACCATGCTTGAACTTCCTTACAAGGCTTTAAATCTAAAATGGACTATTGCTCCATGATAGACACCTCTTGATGAACATTGAGCCATTGGCTAATTGTCCTATGATGATGATCATGATGAAATGATGCATGCATGAAAAAGAAAAACAAAAAAGGAAATGAGTTAGTAACCATACAAATTAATAGGTATAAGGATAAAAGAATGAAAGAGTAGCAACAAAAGTGCATCACAAAATTTGCCTTAAGAATAGGCGATACGATGCTTAAGGGTAGACATGATGATCATGAATGTTGAGACATTGAATGAACAACATAGCGACATGTCTACATTAAAAAATTACCTTTTATGAAGTAAAATGATGCTTCGCGAGGACTAAGAGTAACCATTTAAGTGATGATGTTTGTTCATCACCATCTATGGCGAGTACATGTTAAGCCATCATTCAGATAGCATGATGCCTTATTTTGATCAGACATAACTATTTTGAGATGGCATTTCAGGTAATGGCATTCACTTGTCATCAACTACTTATTAAACAGGATTTATGATCGAATGTAATGGCATATTCTAAGAGATGATCATGAAAATAAAAATTACAAACACAGGCAATAATATTCACCCATCATTGCCCACGTAACCATGGTATATAATAGTAAAGGTAAAATGTGTTTCCCCAAGTGATCCTACTCTCTGAGTTATTCTAGCAGTAATATGTTTTGACATGGTTTAGCTCGTAAGGTTCACTTTATAGGTTTAAGTCGATGCCAAATTTTGTATTTGAATCACTTTTCTATTCGGTAAGGATAGTTGAGGCACTATGATCCTATGCCCATCGTAGGTTCAATGAAATGGGTTAAATCTAATAGACGTATTTCCCTATGCAGATGTTAAAGGGTACTTATGAGAGACATAGGTAATTTACACCTTGAAAGGTCTTGCCATGCCTATAGGGAGGGTTACCCATGAAAACAAATGGCTCACTTCCTCCTAATAATTAGGATATTAATCACACCATGATGTTTGGTAAGAATCTAGTGCAAATGCTAGTGCACGGTACGTGTCCAGGAAAGAATCAAACTTTTTTGTTTTACCCCATAATACCATACTTATTCAAATCAACATTCATTCGAGAACAGAAAAGTCAGCAAGCTATCCCCATGTGCCCACCTTTAAAACTTTAGGCAATTCGAAGGGCTTAGCACATGCGACTTAAAAATGTATGATAGTGGTGGTGGAGCTTTTGAGTTATCCCATGATTGGGATTTAAATTAGGCATAGCAGTATGAAGGGGATAGAGGCTGTCGAGTGAATTGCTCATCCAACTAGCATTAAGTGGCCACCATAAAGTGGCCATAAACTTGAGTCGCTATCGATCATTTTAGGCTAGGCAGGATTGAATGCCTATCGAAAACAATATTCTGAGCTATGAAACTTGCAACATCGATATTAAGGTTTACAAAGTCCAAATATTTGTTGCTTGGATTTGGAAGTTGGTTATGCACGGTGAATGATTAAATCCCCTACGATGGCTAAAATTGGTACCTAATAACTATGTCTCACTTTGGTTTCTGCTAATCGGTTCCATTTGGTCATTATTTAGATAGAATTGTTGTCAGAATTAACCATGCAAGTGCACGTATCACAAGAAGTAATGTAGTGATGAAATAAAGTGTCGATCCACAAGGAATTGATACTAAATTTGTTAAGTACTAAAATTAAAATAACTTAATCTTATTCAAACAAACGATTAATAACTGTAACTACTAATAATAATATCAATGATGATGATGATGATAATAATAAAGAAGCAAATAATAAATAACAAGAGCGAAGGGTTACAATTTTCATCATTTATTTGAATAAAACCTTATTCTCTTAACTTGACTAATAATAACAAGTTGTTAACCTACAGTTCTAATTTATTTATAAGTATCTTTCAATGGTCTTATAAAAATATCTCTTTTAATCAATTTACTATATTCCTATGCAAATTGAATTAAATGACACTCATTAAGCCTATAGTGTAATTTGGTTACATATGGCATGCTCGTATATTCTCATCTAACATGCAGATCAATTCATCCTAATAAATGAATATGAAACATATGTCATTCAATCCAAGTCTAAACCCAAAATTCCCTTTTCCAAGTTCATTAAGGTTACCAAATCAATCTAATTGGTGATCAAGCAATTATAAGCATTAAGAATAAGATTGAACAAACAACTCAATTATCATTAAATCAAGAAAAGAAAAGAAAATAATTGAAATTACATATTGAGTTCTATTGCAACCCTAGAAAAAAAATCTAGTTCATAGTAAATATATGAAATATAAAACTAAAGAGTTTCATCATTATAAATAATACAAGAAAGATAAAAAGAGTAAAGAGAAATAGAAAACTAAGATTGGCTGGATCATTGATCTTCAAGCTTCTCCAGAATCTCTTTAGCTTCTTGAATATTATGGTGGCTTCTCTTCTCTTCCAAGAACTAGAGAAAAATAAAACTATAAAATATCTAGGATGGTCAATATGATGTCTCTAACTAATCCTAAGATTACTATTTATAGGCAAAACCTTGAAGGTACAACCTTGGTCTCCAAGTAGCTTGAAAATATTATTTTTAGAAATTGCCAAACTTAATCATTTTTTTTGATTGAGTCTACTTTACTTGTTGATTAAGTTGTTGTACTTTTGGAAACTCTTTTAGGATTTGACCTACAAAAATATGGAAAATATTTAAATAACTAAGCAACTAAAATATAAAGAAAGTAAATAATGTTAAATTAAAAAGTACAAAAAATAAATAAAATTTAAATAAAAATCTCTAAGACTTAGCTAATTGAATTGAATAATAAGACTAAATAACTCTATTTTATAGAGTTATCAATAATCCCCTTTTTATGCATGAAGTTTTGCTGGAAAATGTAAATCCGATTTTGAAAAAAGATTTATATCACCGATGAGATGTGAAGATATGAGAAGCATAGCAATTTTAATGAAGATAATTTCCATATTAAATTTTAAAAATTAGGATATTTCGTATTAGGCATTGAAGAGATATTGACATAGAGCATTGCCTCATAAAATTTTTCAAAAAAATATTTAAATATGAATGCACGATAGTCATTATAGAAAAGAAACATGTTAGTAAGACAAAAAAGAATATAATAATTTTACAAATAAGCAATCATAAACAAAAGAACATGAAAAGAAGGGACAGTCGAGATATATCTCATAATTATCGTTGATTATTAAAGAATTACAGGGATGATAATTTAGAGATGTGTTTGGATTCAGTGGTAATTTAACGGACAAAACAATGTTTTAATGAAAACAATCTAAGGTATCTAAAGAAGAAAAAATTTTAGATTTTTAAGGTAAAAATTGGGTTAGAGTATCCCCTCGGAGAGGTGAGGTTGAAGTATCCCCAAAGATAAACCTAAGAAAATAATTAAGAATCTCTAATATATGTGAGAGAAAAAATTCAAAATTTTTCTTTTTTAGTGGGGAAACGGCATTGGAATATCCCTTCTGAGTGATGAAGTTGGAGTATTCCCAAGAAAAAAAAATTTAATGATTTTAAAAAAAAAGTAATTAGGAACCTCGAATAAATCTAAGAAAGAAAATTCAATTTTTTATTGAATAATGGGGTTGGAGTACCCTTTTAGAGTGGTGGGGTTTAAGTGTCCCCAAGCATGGAAATCTTTGATGATTTAAGAAAATAATTAGGAATTTCGAATAAATTCGAGAGATGAATTAAGTTTTTAGTGGAAAAATAAGGTTGAAGTATCCTTTTAGAGCGGTAAGATTGGAGTATCCCCAAAGATAAAATTTTTTGATGCTTTTAGAAAATAGATAGCTTAAAAAAGGTATTTTAAAAATAGGAAATCAAAGATTCGAATAAAATATGTTTTTCTTAAGTCTTGATCCTAGTCTAAAGGGTTTGCATAGTAAGCCAACCAATCAGATGCATCTCGAGATATTCGAACATATCTATAAGGGTATCTTGAGATTAGGGTAAAAACAGGGGACAACATTGTACCATCTCCCTTCTTGAATTTATTTCGAGTTCACTCGAGGGTAAATAGGGTATCATTGGAAAGGTAACTCGATAAGAACTAATATAAAAATATTTTAAAAATCCTAGAAAATCACTTTCTAGGTGGAATTAATTTTTAGAGTTAGGCTTGTTTCGACATTGGCAGCATGTACGAGGGAAAAGGCGTGATGGACTTTGAAGAATTGTTCTAGGCTCATCTAGAATTATTAAATCATAAACAATACCTTATCGAAAAAGAATTTTGCCAATTTTTTTGGAAAACATTTAAAAATTTTAGAGATATCATTTGAAGGACCAAAATGGCTCAAACATTACATAACATTCTAGTTCTAGTGGTCCCAGACAACAAACGTTCAAAAAACCATAACTCTCTCATCTGAGATGATCTGAAGGTACAAAAAACACTGCTAAAAAGGTATTTTAATGCCTTTAAGGGAAAAATATAGGAAATTTCTAAAAAAATTATTTATGACTTGAAAATATTTTTTTTAATCTTAGACTACAATGCTGCTAAAGAAAAAATAAGGGAGTTATTCGGTACTTTTGAGTTTTTCCCAAGGATAAACTTGAATCTAGGACATTCGAATATCTATGATAGAAAAGAGAAAGTAACATGAGCATCACGAGTTCATTCCACAATCTTGGAGTAATTGGGGATGATAAAACAACTCGTCGACCATGTTGTTAAAAAGGTTATTGGACTCAAGATCAAGGCTTAATACTTTAACAAAAGAAAACAACATTTTATTTACATGAATCCAGATCTAGAAATTTAGTTTATCCCTAAGATTGGAGGACCAATTTAATCAAAACATTAAATCTATGCTAGTTCTCAATATTTAAAGGTAGTATAAACTTAACTTAGGTTTTTCTAATAAAAAATCAGATTTTATATAATAAACAAGCATGCATTTTGACAAACAAATCATGAATAAAATACATTATGCACAAAGATAAACAAGTATTACACATGCAAACATACAAAGATGACATTTTGACATGGAAAAGGTAACAAAAATGCAAGAAGATCACAAATAAGATGGATAGAAATGGCATGAACATATTTAAGTGAACAAAAGCATGTTGGAATTTTCAAGACAACATTTTTGTGCCATGAGAATTCATAAAAGACCAAAAATGCATGAACATACTCAATGGATGTTAAAAAGAACATTCAAGCATGTGTTAAGCATGTGAAAATGGATGATATATGACAGAAACTACATGAATAAGGGACTCTTTTGATGACAAAATGAAAGAGTAGAAGTTTAGCCTACTAAACAACATCAAGGCATCAAAAGAACATCAAGACCCTAAAACTACCACAAGCTAGGCAAAAATAATGCATGAGAGTCTTAGGATGGTCATGGCAGCTTAAATGTTCACTAAATGATGTAGATGATAAAAATAGAAAATATATGGAACAAGGTAGAGAAAATATACTAGAAAAGCTTAAACTTTCCTCTCTACTTGAAGCAATGACTTTAAGGTTAGTTCTTTTCCTTTCTTTGCTATTATTTAGCAAGAAAAAGTTGAAAGGAAGAAGCTTTCTCATAATATTGTTAATGGTGAGGTGTTTTAAGGATAAAAGTGTGTGAAAAGTTGATTTTTCCAATGTTTTCTGGTGGTGGTTTGGGGAACTACGAGAATGAAGTATGAAGGTCAATGGAACAATGTTTTGGGAGAATTTTTTTGGCTAGAGGTTGCTAGACGATTTTTTTTGTAGGTGGCTGAAGAATCTGTATGTCTCTTTTACTGAGCCAACATTTTCTTTTTAAATCTAAGGGCCAGCCAATGCTTTTAGAAGACAAAGCAAAGGGTATTTTTGATCTTTTATTCAAGTAATAGGGGACATCTCTAGCTACTATGCTCAAGTGGCCTTTTTCCCATTGGTTTTACCATGTGGAATAGCAAGGCAGAAAGGCTACAACAATTTGTAACTAGAGATATGCCTGTCATACACTCTCATAACCATATATTTCATGGAAATGGCCTTGTTATTGGCTATTTGAGCTTTAAAAATTTATTTCAATCTAATCATGAATGAGGCTTGATATGAATTGTAATGATTTTTTGTGCAAAAATCATGTTTGAATTAGATCTTTGATAGCTGAAAAGTGGCTCAAAATGGGTAAAAATACCTTGGTTTATCAACACAAAACATTATGTATTGATACACAAGATAACTTTTATGCATAGGTATTGATACAACAAGGTGCGTATCGATACTAAGAGCTAAAGATTGTTTCCAGTCTCGAGACTTAGAAGCTTGAATCGATACTCTAATGATTTGTATTGATATTCATGCTTGTTTATTGATACATTTTACTAAAAATCACTACTTTAGCTACTGTAAAGGTCTGCATCAATACAAACATGCCAAAGTGTCAATATCAAACCTTAGGATCAATACCATACCCTTTTGTATCAATACTACATGTGAAAAATGAAATTTTTGGTGATGTAAATACCTCGTATCAATACTTATGCACTAATATAGCTTGCATGTAAATTAGGCTTTTTGAATACCTTACCTTGGTCACTAACAATGGGAAATTGACTTGTGTACTCATCTGAATGACTTTGGTGACACTCGAATAATGACCTTTTATGCCTTATTTTTATGTTATTCTTTAATATGACCCATACGCATTTCTAACATTCTTCAAACAAAATTTTTATGCAACACCATGTTACCTAATAGTACCTAGCAACACTGCACTTGGCAATTATCCCTAGTTCATTTTTATTTTTTAATTCTACTATCTTTCAATTAAGTCCTGGGAATCCAAAAGTTGGCCTTGACAAAGTAAGGTGTCTGCACCCTAGTTTTACAAAACCCTACAAGCAGTCAAAAAATTGTCTTCATGATCGCTTTATTGCCCCTCAACATTCTATTACTTCTAGAAACGTGATGAAGGTTTAATAGCAACTTTTGACCTTAGCTTGACTCAGATTACACCACCATCAAATAGATCTTAAACTTTACTTTTAAACTCATTACATTCTTCTATAGAATGCCCCATAATATCGGATGATATTTGCATTGTGCATTAAAGTCATACCTTTTAAGATAAGTGGGTTCATAGTGGGAAATGTGTAAAGGAATAATGAGCTGATCCTTAAAAAAAATACAATTCTTTAACGAATTGAATCTACTTACATAAGGTCTTCTCTCAATATGGATGCTAGGAGATTATAGGGTAACATCGAAAAAACCCAAAGGATTAAAAGGCAGGCTAATTTGTGTGGATGCAGAATTTGGCATCTTTACCTTTCTGTTAGACCTTTTGGTGGTGAATGAAATCAAAAGGGGG